>QZWU01000038.1:0-64366 GCA_004114255.1 Acaulopage tetraceros
CATCAATGATTTCTTCAATTTCATTCAATACTGATGCAACTGCTCTTTGCACTTCTAACTGTAGTTCTTGATTGAGAGTGATGTGACCATTGGCATCCACAATTGGGAGACCATTTTCATCCAAAGTGGGGGCAAGCAATTCAGCCAAGACAGTAGGAGGGAAGGGAGCGACTTCATAACCATGTTTCTTCTCCACTTTCTTCATCATATAGTCGACTGTTTTCTTCTGAGCATCACTACCTGGCAGAAAGTAGTGACCAATATGTTCTTCCAACTTGAGCTTGACCCAACGACAAATGCAATTTACCAAGTTTGTGGAGACATGATTCATGCAATTAACTGTATACTGCTGTGCCATGTAGTTGAGGGTGGCACCTAACAAATAACCATCATTCCAAGATCGATTAGGATGGCTTTCTTGAGCATAGATTTGCATAAAAGCACAGATAGATTCATTCTTGACACGTTTTCTTGACTGAGGATTGTTACGATGCTTTCTTTGCACAGCTTGATAAAATTGTGGCATCAAGCCAGTACGTTCACCAGCACCACCAGGAGCAGCATCACCAGGAAGGTCAGCACCACCAGGAGCAACATCATTAAGAAGGTCAGCATCACTACTAGGAACTCTATTAATTGGAATGTACTTGTAGCCAATGTTTGAAATGTTCAGACCTGCTTCTAGCCTTAATATCACATATCCATTCACTACACGGCTTACCTCACATTGAATCTTAGTAACACGATAGACAGTATCCAAGATTGTTGGGTGCAATCCCAAGTTACGTAGCATCTTTTGAAGGCCATGTATTACTACAGACCTTAGTTCTTTTTTCTTAGTCTTCTTTCTTGGGAGAGTAGGAGAAGTTTTAATAGGCTTTAGAATCTTAAGTGCATTTTGTTTGCTTTTTTTTGTAGTTTGTTGACTAGTATCCTTCAAGGATATATCTGGTTTCTTGTGCTTTTTCCCTGTCATTATCTAAATATGTTAATGATTAAAAGAATAGAATATCTACAATAAATGATAAAGTTAAGAGAATAAAAAGTTATACTTATAAGCACTGAGGAGAGAGTAGAGTTGTACCAAAAGAGTTGAAATTTGACGCTTTTTCAAAAGGAAGAGAGAGGTGAGGGTGATTGAGTCAGCTGACTGTTGATACTAGTAGTTGGAGTTGGAAGGTGAAAAAGTTTTGGGTGGTGTGGGCAACTCACCCCTTTTCACTCTGCAACTCAGCCACAATCACTGCACAAGCAGGTATATTCTCAACTTTTTGCACATACAAGCCCAAAATACTCACCCAGAGCTTCTACAATATGATAGTCAAAATGTTATCAGACACAATTTGTATATAAACAGTGCATTCTATCACAAATCCAATTTTACCATGAGTAATTTATAGATTCAAATTTCAATATACATAGATTTGCCTCAGACATCCATGGAATGTAAATACAAGCAAGTAGCAACTTATGAGCAAGGTTATACCATGTTATCTGTTTAGAATAAAGGTACACTGCCAATGAAGTGAAGTGTTTATTAGTTTTCTGTTCACTCTTCTCATCAGCAATCATTCACTATCCAATATTACTTGAGAGTAATTCTACAGCAATTATACATTAAACAACACTTGAGTTTCATGTAATACTCTAATATGATAGTTCAAAAGTCACCTTAAGGGGACTGTAATCATCTCTTAGTCTATCTAAAGAAGAGATTCTATAAAGATGGTCAGCAAAAATCAAAAAACAAACCGATTACGCAATCACAATGAAAAAAAATTTCATGTCCCTTCCAAAACAATTGAACGATTACACCACACAAGTGGATGCTGCTATCCCAGAAACTCAACAATTAGCCACACAAGGACAATTGCAGAGTGCTCTTGAGAAATTACTGGTACTTGAGAAACAATGTAGAGCAGCAGCTGATCTCGCATCAACTCGACGTGTCTTGATCCACATTTGTGACCTTTGCAAGTCCTTTGGCACAGTTGAATTGTTGAGCGAGTACATTACAGTGCTTTCCAAGAAACATGGTCAATTAAAACAAGCCATCACAAGTATGGTACAGCACGTCATGACTTATTTGGACCAACAAGGCCTTCCTCAACCCACCATCCTGGCCATCATTGATGTCCTTCGTACCGTAACTGAAGGTAAAATCTTTGTTGAAGTGGAACGTGCACGCCTCACCCGCATGTTGGCTAAAATCAAGGAAGATGAAGGAAATGTGGCAGGTGCTGCTGATACCCTCCAAGAACTCCAAGTAGAAACCTTTGGATCCATGGAAAAAAGGGAAAAGACTGACTTTATCCTTGAACAAGTGAGGTTATGCCTTGCTAAAAAGGATACTGTGCGTGCTCAAATCATTAGCAAAAAGATCAACACTCGTTACTTTAATGAAGATGGAGTGGAGGATCTCAAGTTGAGGTATTACGAGTTGATGATCCAGATTGGATTGCAACAAGCCAAGTATTTGGATGTGTGCAAGTATTATTTGCACATTTATGATACGCCAAGTGTACTTGAAGTTGAAGCAAAATGGCAAGCGGCACTTGAACATGCAGTTTTGTTTGTGGTATTGGCACCATTTGATCATGAGCAATCCAGTTTGATTCATCGTGTGGAAGCTGACATTCGACTCAAGAAATCTGCCATTCATCGCAACTTTATTGGTAATTTTACGTCAAAGGAAGTGATTCGTTGGCCTCGTATTGAACAGAATTACGGCGACATGCTCCGTGCATCTGGTGTATTTGATTCAAGTGATCCTCAAGGCCTCGCTCGTTGGAAGGAATTGAACAAACGTGTCATTGAGCACAACATTCACGTCATTGCAAAGTATTACACGCGTATCCGCATCAGCAGATTGGCACAATTGTTGGATTTGACTGAACGTGAAGCAGAACAAACTGTGGCTGAACAAGTTGTTGTGGGCAACATTTACGCGCGTATTGATCGTCCAGATGGCATCATTCGCTTCAATCATCAAAAAACAGGCAATGAAATCATGAATTCCTGGAACAATGATGTTCAACGACTCCTCGACCTCGTAGAAACCGTTGGACATTTGATCAACAAGGAACAAGTTGTTCAAAGAATCACATCCAAATGATCTCAACTAAATTCACTCAACTGCTTCTCCATCCTCTCCGTCTCTTCCCTTTGATCCTGTTGCGTCACTGCTCTCAACACTGCCTTCTTACTACTTTCTTGCATTTCACCAGACATCAACAATTCATCCAACACATGATACGCCTTGTTAAAGTTGAAAATAAGGTCCAATTCACATACATTTCCAAAATACTTGTCCAATATCTCCACATATCGATGAATGATTTCCAATGCAATGAGTTCATTATCTTGAGATTCTATTCCTGCTAAAAAGTAGAGGGATGCGTATCGACGGTAGATTACTTTAGAGTCCTTGTATTCTACAAAATTGCACATTTTGGCACGACGCGCAAGGACGAGCTGTGAGACATCTTTGACAATCTTTTGTTTTTCCTTTGATGTGATTGTGATGAACCATTTTGTTAGGCGGACTTTGCCTTGTTTTGAGAGGAGTAAGACGTAATTGATCTAAATGTTGTGATATTATGAAATGATGAGAATTTTACTCCCATGGACAAGGAGAAAGAGCAGTCCACTTGGACACACTTTAGCATTATCCTACCCAACCACAGCAACAAACAGAACTCTACGCCCCCCCCCTTTTCTGGGCTCACTGGGAGCTTGTCCCTTTCTCACTTGGAGCGCTACTCTCTATCAATAAGTGGTCAAAATGTAAATTAATTTTTTTTTGCAAGGCACCGTCCTCACCCTTTTACACCCATTTTAAATTAATCGCCCAGATCTGTACCTTTTGTCCAGACAGCCACCATACATACACGTAATTACACCACCACCACCACCACCTAATTAGACACCATGAAGTTGAACTTGCTCATTGCTACCATCTTGCTCTCTGTGGCTTCAATCCACCCAACATCAGCTCAAGCATTCGACAAGAATGCCATGCTTTGTGCCGTAAACACTTTACGTGTAGCCTCAGGCCTCCCTGCACTTGGCGATGACTCGTACATTCCCTCCTCTCTCCTCCATCTCACCCTCTCTCTCTAGTTCATTATGTGTTGCAGCAGAACAACAATCTGCAAATCAAGCAGCCTTGGGAACAATCTCTCACGATGGCCTCGATGGATCCACTCCAGATCAACGTATTGCAGCAGCAGGATATTCAGGAACGACTGCAGAGAATGTTGCAGTAGGACAAAATGATGTAGCCTCTATTGTGGACATGTGGGTCAACTCTCCTGAACATTATGCCAATATGATGAATCCCTCATCTACTCACATGTGTTGTGCTGCTGCTACTGGTGCTGATGGTAATCTTTACTTTACTCAAACGTTTGGTGGAAATGGTAATGCTGGACCTTTTGAAACATGTCCTGGGGCTGTTGTAGCTGCACCTCCTGCTGCTGAAGTGGCTGTAGAAGTACCTGTAGAAGCTGCTGCTGCTGCTGTTGTTACTGTGGATGGGACTGTTGCAGTTGCTGGTGGTGAATTGACCATTGGCTAGGTTGAAAGTGTCTGCGTGGGATAATACAAATCTGTGCTCGTGTGTGTGTGCGTGTGGTGACAGATGTGGCAAGTTAGCAGAATGGCTTGTCCCCTCCACAGAGTTCCATGCTTGGCTTGACCAGCCAATTCCTTCCATATCTTCAGACATGGTTGCTCACCACCTTTTTCCAATCGCAATTTTGCATAAACCCCTCCTCTCTCCCTCTCTCATCTTTTTACCATCCTCTTTACTTTTTACCATTTCACCATCAGAATGCTTCCTGCACGAAAGAATAAGGTCGATGTTAACGTAATCACCATCCCCCTTGATCAATCCATCATTTAATCTAGAAATTAACCGATGAGGAAAAGGAAGCCTTTCGCAAGTATGGTCGTCTACCACAACGACCAGGTCTCCTCAACAAAACTCAAGTACATTTATCCCACTTTTCCTTGCTCATTCCCCCCCTTTTTGTAGGAACGTAAATTCTTTGATTCTGGTGATTACATGATGAACAAGGCTGGCAAGTCGGCTATTCAAGTTGGTTCACAGATTCCATCACCTCAGGATATCCATCATGCACCACCACTTAAAAGTCCTTCTGCAATGTCACCCAAATTGGAAAATCATTTGTTGGATACTACAGCTGATGTGTTGGGTGAAGGTGAATCATAAGTGCTTGTGTATACTCGAGATTAGTATGTGAGCTTTTTTTTTCAAATGAATTGGAAATCTCTCTCTTTAATGGAAATTGTGTTGAATTGTTGTAGAAAAGTGCTCAAGAGACGCGTTGTTCCCCAATCATTTGTGCAGGATACTGTGGTGGTGTTGACTGGTATGAGGTACGTGTGATGATGAGGGTGGCCATATAAAAGGGATAGAGGTGCCATGTTGGTTGATCAGCTTGCAATGACGCGTATCCAACTGGGACAACTGGTAGAGTCGTTGAACGCGTCAACTGATGAGCAAGGGAATAATCTCTCCTCAAGACCAGTCAGATTGTGTGGTTTGTGGTGGGTACGTGAAGAGTATGCCATGATATGCTCCGTTCCTTGGCTGAATGAGCTCACATCCACTCCACAGCACCTCAAGGAACGCGTAGAATCCATCATGTACTGTCATCCAAGGGCTCAAGATGCACTGGTGAGTCAAGTGTCATTTTGTGCACAAATCCCCTCCCATAGGTGGATCCAATCACGCGTCAATCCATCACATCTGAACTCCAGATACTCTTGTCAAGTCTTGTGACCACTTCTGAGTCTATCATTCAAGTGGATTCTAGTCACTTTGTAGTGTTGCATACAGTCACTTGTGTCGGTTTCCTACTTGGATATCAGAGTGCCTACCATTTGGACTGGCACAACCCTTTACCCACAGATGAATTGGTACATGTTCACCTCTTTCAAGCACTTGCACAGTCACCAAATGGCACTCAAATCACCCTTTACAGCTTCACTGTGCCTTCCAATGCCCTCCAACCCAACCAAGTCGCCACCATCCAACACCACATGCACAATACCCAATCCACTTTTACCACCATCCAGATCAATGTGGAAACTCATTTAATAAAAATTAATTTATAATAAATACCATCACTGTACATTCTCTACATTTTCAAACGCATGGCGTCGTGGTCTCTTGTCCTGATGCTCATCCACATCAACCTTGACTGCAGTCACATGTGACCCATTCTCAGCATCCTCTTGTGCCCTAACCTTCTTGATCTTTGCCTGAACCTCTTCCAATTCACGCTCCAATTGTGCCAACAATTCCTTCTTGTTTTTCAACACTTGGAGTGGATCCTCAACTCGTGTCAATTCCATACCCTTCCACTCTTCTTCAGGCAACTCATAAGCCATCTTGTTCTCTTGAATACGCGCCTTGATCTCATCACGCGTCAATTTCTCTAAACACACACGTTAGTCATGCCATGTGTATCACCCCTTACTTCCAGTATTGACAATACAATTATTCTTGCGTTTCACATGATCACCTTGAATCATACTGTTCTTACTACCAATCACAATGGGATCAATATGAAGTCCTTTGAATTCTAAGAGAGGATGGTCATACTCTCAATGTGTTGGACTTGCCAACTGTGCTTTGTTGACCCAACATGCGCTGTAATTGCAAGTTCATTTGTGCGTTTGTTTTAAGAGGTAAACAGCCAGATTTGATAATGGCTGACCAATTACCAATACCAAAGCACATGACTGCACGTCGAAGTGTTTCTGATTCTTCTTTTGTCCATCCTGAACTGGAATAAACGAGATGGTATGAGGGAGTGATTACCTGGTGACAGAGTGTAATTCCAGAGGGAATTCGAGTCATTGGGACGGAGTACGTTGCGTGCTCCTGTTGGCATACTGCGTGGTTTGCTAGTCATTTGATGAAAATTCTTTTTAGAATGCAAGAATTGAGGATTGCCACTCAATTTACAGGATTAAGGCCTGTGGGTGGAAGAATTGGATCCTACTTTGGGATTGTTGAGATTAATGCACGCATATAGTGGTGGATTATGACTGTGATTAGGGCCATGAGGTTCGATTAGCGATTGATTGGAAGAAAGGAACGCGTTTGCAGGATATGGGGCTCTATTTGGATCCAGAGTATAGCGAGTACGTGACGAAAAGTGTTCAAAAGTGGATTGGTGAGCGTATGGGTGTATGTGATGGACTATTGATGTTTTTGACAGAGTTGCAGGATGTGTTGGCAAGTTGCTGCTACTTTTGCTGTAGACTGATTCTGGGTAGGAAGGCTGTATACCCGTCAAAGAGACGTGCATTGACCAAGGAATGACCTTGTTGGAACGCGTTTTGAACAAGGAAAAGGCCTCTATTCAAGCAGAATGGACATCACAGACTACATGTCACCTTGAGCTGACGTATGTGTTCCTCTACCTCCTCTCACCACCGTAGGGACACGCGTAATCGATCTCACTCACTTCAAGTGATATTTGACAGCAAATCGCCCTTTCAGTCACCTTCCATCCAAGCCAATTTACCAGAACCCATCCAACCAACCAAAGATGCACAGGATTGTTGGCTTCCTTCCATCCACCAACAATTTCATAATCAAGTCAATCGGTATCAGTCCATGTGGAATGAAATGGATGATTTACACACAAATGCATGGGTTACTGGAGATGCATTGGATAAAAAGACGACCACATGTAGACTTGTGTTGGATATCAACGTGTACCTTTTACTTGAATTCAATCCATCAAGCATGGACCAAGCACCTTTTTGCAAGTTTTTGGGGCCTGCACAAACCATTCAATCACTCCGAACCAAACTGTCCAATGGAGTGTGGAATCCAACCCACTCCACCAGAACAAATCTAGAGACCATACTTGGCATTACACTTGCTCCCAAACCCACTCAGCATACACAGGGTGATGCATCTATGGAATGTGGAATTTGTTATTGTCTTGAATGGGAAGGCATACCGCCAGATTGCAAATGTGACCATTGTCCACAAATCTATCACAATTACTGTCTCTTCATGTGCCTCAACTCTGATCCAACCAGTCGCAAGAGTTTCAATGTGATCTTTGGCCCATGTCCTGTTTGTGAACACTCCATCAGTTGCAGTATTCTTTACACGTAGATTTATTGTGGACGCTCCCAATCAAAGTAATCATGACCCCAATGCTTGATTCCAGTGCGGCATAGTGGATGTACTGATGACATTGATTCCTTTACAGTCACTCCAAATACTCTAAAGGTTGACAGTTGAGCACAGACATCCAATGCATGAGAAATGACCTTCATGTCCATATGAAATCTTGGCTGATCAGGCACCATATTGACAAAACTCAACTGGACACTCTTCAAGCGTGGATGACTGTCAACAAAATCCTGTACTCCATCCATCAACGTCTCTGGAACAATGACAATACGGTTAATGACAATGGACTGCAAATACTTGCAATACCCAACAAAGGTCCACAAATCATCAGGTTGCCATTCGTATCCAAACAAATCCAAATGTTGCAAATTAAAAGTCTTGTGGATCATTTGAAATGGATTTTCACCACAGGATTGAATGGTCAAAGTAGCCATAGCCACACTCTTTACAAAGGGAGCATGCTCAAGCAGACATTGCAAAGATTCGCGTACATTTCCAGATATTGCAATCCACTTGATTCTTTCCAATCGATACATCTTCATATTCTTGATCATCTCCTCATTGGGTAAATTGGTTGTATCCAGTTCAATATATTTTAATCCATGGTCACTGTCAAATGCACGCGTCAAAGCATTCTGAGCATCCATTGCATAGTATCCATGGAGTTTAATAGTCAAAAGTAGTTTCCAATGTTGTATCAATTGTTTCAAAGGTAAGCGTTCAATAGTGGACATGTGGCATGGCTGTAAACCTGTTTTGAACTGAATGGTAAGGTGGAGTAGACGAGGTAGTGAACTGTGGTGGAGGATGGTGGACAAGAGCAAGTTGAGCAAGTTGATTGTTTTAAGAGAGAGTTGCCAACATGTGAACTGCTGCCACAAGGGATATTTTGGCATGGTGAGGGTGTACTTGGACGCATCAAGACAAATGAGCAAGTTGCGTGCATGGGTGTTGAAGAGTCGAGTGGTCTGTTTGGGAAAGTTAGTAGAGCCTAGGGAGGAACGAGTGCTCAGGATACTAATCATATTGACAAGTTGGACCATTGTGGTAATGTGAATGGTACGGTAGAGGTGTGGGATAGTCTGGTAGTAGGTACCACGACACACTAGAGCCAAGTTGGTCAGAGTAGTAGGTGAACACTTTTCAAGAATGAACGAGATGGGCATTGACTTTTTTTTTGTGAAAGGGAGCTTTGAACTAACGTCTGAAGCCAATTCACAATCCAATTGTCCACTGATTGTCTTTATTCTTGAATTAGTGCTTGCAATCGACTCTTGTACCCCTCACATAACCGTATAGACCTCTTTAATCCATTATAGGCGATGGCTACACTTGGTGCATAGGTACTAACAGTGATTTCATCCAGTATTTGAGCCCAATATCCTGCATAAGGAACAACAGGTGGTGGTTCTACCCATCCATGAATGAGTGAACGGTGACCTTCTGGTTTGAATTCATAGTACTTGAGAACACGGACTACACAAATCAGATTGGATCCATCCACGTAGAATTCAGGCAAGAGATCAGGCGGTGGCTGAGGATCAAAGTTGGACATGTCGGGTACTTTGTCAGGGAATCTCATGACTGCATCTGGTGAGAGGATGATGAGAGCATCTTGAAACTTGCGAATGAGGATGTTGATGTACTGGATGGTTTGTTGAGGGGATTCTGGGGCATGAGGTACGAAATGGTTGGAAATGACTTGAGCTGCACCCTTGATCATGCTAATCTAAAGTGGGGGAGTGAGGAGGGGGGCAACAGGGAGAGAGAGTACTTGTTGAATGTGACAAGGTTTCTGGAGGTTGATGGCAAAATGTACGGCTTGTCCCCTACGATACTGAGGGCTCTTGATGACTACATCTCCTTTGATGAGCTGTCCATCCTGCAGTTTAACGTATCCTTTGAGAACTTCTGACTGTGGAATGGACAATGCAAGGGTTTCACCATGTGGTACGCCGTATTTGACATTACTAAAAGTGGACTTGGGTTCGCTGAATTCCTACCCACATAGATTAATAAAGGTGGAAGCGCTCCATGCTTGAAAGATTTCCATAATGGATTCCATCAAGGTGGTGAATTCCTCCTGCATGAGCCAATCCAATTCCAACTTCTACCACAATAAACCACATTCATCCACCACCTACCATGTGTTCTCGTTCCCATCCTTGCACCACTGCAGATGTGCTGTTTGCAATCGCATATAGATTCATCCGTTCTTGTATGATGGAAGAAGACAACGTGGCCACTGGCGCCTTTTCCACTTTTTTTTCTCTTCAATCACGCCTAACGTTTCAATCTTATTACACACTCAAAAGGCCCTTTCCACACCTTGCTTGATCTCACCTACGCTCTCTCCACTTTTTCACGATCCCCTTTCCATTTACGGCCAAAACAATCCAGTAGAATCCTCTCCACTCACACTCACGACCATGCGTTTCACTTCATCTCTCGCTCTTCTCACCCTCATCTCCTCTGCAGCCATCGTCTCGGTGTCCGCATACTCTAAACCAAAGATGCTTTGCCTTGTTAACGAGCAGCGTGTTCGTCGTGGCCTTGCTGCCTTGGGCCCTGACTCAAGATTGGACGCTGCTGCTCAAAGACACTCCAACGACCAAGCCAGATACCGTAGAATGACTCACAATGGATCCGATGGTTCCAGTCCCTCCAAGCGTATCTCTCGTGCTGGTTACAATTGGAATTCCTGTGGTGAAAACGTTGCCTATGGCTACTCTGATGAGTCTACATGCATGCGCGAGTGGATGGAAAGTCAGGGACATCGTGAAAATATCCTTGGAAGACAGTATACTCATCTGGGCAGTGCTGTGGCCTACGCCGGAAGGACTCCATACTATACTCAGTCTTTTGGTGGTGATGGTCGCAGACATCGCTTCCCCGTGTGCGGCGGTGGCTACAAGAAAGCACCAGCCAAGCCAACCAAGAAAAGATATGTCCGCCGTCATTAGAAAGAGTGTTTGATGAATAGATAACGTTTTGACCCGCATAATGTGGTGGTGCCATGTGTAAAAAGCAGTCACAACACTCCATCACCACCACATTTTATACATCTTTTTTTGCACACACATCTGCAATGGCCACCATTGTAGAACGAACAATCTCTACATCGTTTGCTGGATTAGGGACACAGATTGGACTATCGTATGGGATCGTACTAGCAACAGTAATCGGTTTTGAATTCCTACGAAGAAACAAGTCCAAAGAACACTTGTATGCGCCTCGTACCAAATTAACAAGGTAATTGTGTTCTGATTGTACCTCATTACATTTAATTAGGAATCCTACACCACCTGCCCCATCCTACATACTCTCATGGATCCCATCTACATTACGATTATCAGAAGAATTCATGCTCAATCACACGGGTCTGGATACAGTCATGCACCTCCGTCTCATGCGCTCAGGATTCTTCATCATGTTGCTGGGATGCATTCTCATTGCTGCACCATCACTTCCTGTCAATTACGGACGAAACAATGCACCTGAAGCAGTATCAAAGTATGGATTGAATTTGTTTTCTATTGCAAATATCCCCAAAGGCTCTGAAATCCTTTATTTGCACATGACACTCATGTACGTACTAAGTGCGATTGTGATGTTTAGATTGTGGAGAGACAGTATACGGTTTGTTGAATTGCATAGGGATTTGGGTGTGAGGCAAGTACGTGATGGAGGAAAGGCAACGCGTTCTATTATGGTGACGGGATTACCCAAGCATTTGAGGGAAGAGGAAGCATTGAGGGATCATTTTGAGAGTCTTGGAATTGGTGAAGTGGAACAAGCGACCATCATTCGATATCCTGGCAAGTTGGAAAGATTATTGGCTAGGAGAGAAAAGGCCTTGTTGGCATTGGAACAGGTGCATTTGGATTTGGCAAAGAATGTGGGGATGCATGTCAAGAAGAGACAAGCGACGTTGTTTATTGCAGCGAACAGTGCGGTTCAAAGTAGGAATTTGACGGGAATCAATGAGCGACAAAAATTGTTTAGGAGAACAACTGGATTCAATGGTAGAATGAGAGTTGCAATTGAGTCACTTAAATTGGCGGTTGGTAGGTTGATGGGAAGGAAGAAGAGTGAGATTGAAGCACATCCAGAGTTTATTCGCAACAGCTCTTTGGTTGAAATTCAACAGCATATTGTGATGGGACATACTTTGGATGAGCCAGCCTCCTTTGTGCATGGTGGTGCAGAAACACCAGTCCCACCACCTCCAGCCAATCCTCCTCAGTCCAATCAAACCACCACTCATGTGCTTCCTGGGAACGACACCATCACAGATGAAAATGAATTGTTGAAAAAGGCAGGATTTTGGACAACTCTGCTTTCCCTTCCTCGTGGCTCGTTGGATCGTTACCATCCACGTCACAACACACTCAAAGCACCAACTCGACACTTTTCTGAATTGGAAATGATGGAAGCAGGTCAGCGTGAAGTTGCCACGAATATCCACAGATCAGCCATTGACCATTATTATCGCAAGTTTCAACGATTGGATGAAAAGGTTTTGGAATTACGTTCACTTGGGCCCACAGCATGTGCAAAGGCAACCACCACTGGATTTGTTACCTTTAGACATCCTGCAAGTGCTCAGTTGTGTGCTCAAAGTGTCGTAAGTCGTGGTCATGGAGATTTCGAAATTCAAATGGCACCTGAACCAAGGGACATTATTTGGCCTTCACACACTGTAAGTCCAGAGAACCGAACCTCACGTCGTGCCGTCATTTCCGGTGCCATTTGGGCACTCACGATCTTTTGGTTGTTTCCCATGTCTGCCATTTTGTACCTTGCTTCCTATGAAACCATCTCAAAGAACATCCCTGCCCTTGCACCTGTATTAGAAAATGGACCCTTTCTTGCTACCATTCTCAAGGACATTTTACCAGCTGCTTTATCGGCACTGTTTTTATCCATCATGCCCTACATCATCTATGGTACACTAACCCCTGACTCCTTTATCTAATCCTCATGTAGAAATTAGCAAGTATGAATACTTTTTTACCTTCTCATCCCTGGAAAACATTGTGCTTAACCGTTACTATCGCTTTGCATTCTTCAATGTCATCCTTGTCTTTCTGATTGGATCCTCCTTCCTCAAGTACTTTGCAGATCTCATTCAAAAGCCAACCAATGTGTTTGAATCCCTTGCCAATTACATTCCAGGTGGCGCTGTCTTTTTTGTAAATTATGTCATCTTCAGCACCTCCATTCATGGTTTGGAATTGATTCAATTGTGGGTTCCTCTCATTGCATCTGCCATCACCAACAGCCGATCCATCTCGTACCTCCCTCGTATCCTGCAAAACCGTACAAAGCCATGGTCATTTCCTTACTTTTATTATTATCCATTGCATCTGTTGATCCTGGTCATTTGTATCACCTATGCTGTACTATCCCCAATGATTCTCTTTTTTGGCACGATTTACTTTGCAGTTGGTTATGTGGTGTTCAAGCATCAATTTGCTTATGCCTATGTACGCCAATACGAAGGTGGAGGTAAGGCTTGGAGGTATGCTTATGGTTACATTTGTGATGGTTTGGTCTTTGCTCAATTGACTTTGATTGGTATGTTGACGTTTTTGGATGTACTGCCTGCTGCTGCTTGTCTGGTTCCACTCCCTATCCTCACCATTGTATTCCGAACGCACACGCGCAACAAGTTTAGGAAGCGCATGAGATTCATTCCCCTTGAAAGTTTACGTGATGCAACCATGATGATTGTACAACCCACAGGGTTGGATGAAGCACAAGTAGGAGTTGCCAAGGAAGGTGTGCCCATGTCCCTGCTCTCTTCAGGTGGTGCAGTGCATGAAGATCATGCTGCTGTACTTGGAGGATCAGAAACACCTGCACCCCTTCAACGTAAATTGTCTCGTAAACCTCGTGAGGCAATCGAATTGGCTAGTCTTGGATCCCTTGAAATGGATGATGATAGTGGCAGTGACTCACACAGCACAACATCAACTGGTACTTCCAGTGAATCTGAACCAGAAGTGGAGGATGAGTTACCCTTGACTTCATCCACCCATCAAAAGGCATCAAAGGAAAAAATTGTGGCGTATGGTGGCCCTGGTCTTGTTGAAGAGTTGGGTAGTGATGAAGACAAGGTGGAACATTCCCAAGAACTCCAAACTGTTGCAAGTGCTCAAGAGTCTGTCACTTTGCATGCAGCAGCAGCTGAACCCAATCCACTCATCGCTAAAGGACGATCCCATCGACCTGTGGCCTACCAACACGTTGAGCCAATTGTCACTAGCCTTGGCATCACTTCCCCCACCACTCAAGTAGGCCCTGGTGCACCTCAAACCACCACAGTCATCACAATGAAACCCAGGCTTAAAAAGTCAGCATCTGCTATCCTTCGCCCTCAACGCTCAAACTCCCCACTCGTTAGTCAACGCCTCATCCACCACCATCGTATAGGTTCAGAATCCCATGTCAACACATCCATGAATCTTGGTGGTGCACATCTAAAACGTAATGCATCCTCAGCATCCACACAGGGAATCACTCATCATCGTGCTCACTCAAAAGCGTCCACTGCTGAATCCCCTAGTACACCCATCTCACCAAAAGGACAGGCACGCAACCTACAATCCATCACCAACTTTCCACCATTGCCAAACACAACACCACCAAACACACTTTCACCAACAACAGGTGCATCCATGCTTCGAGCTGAACGCATTAGTAAACTTGCAAGAGAAATCTCCATTCCACCTCGTGACAAGCATTCAGATGACCCTCACAACAAAACACTTGGAAGTCCACTTCGAGAAATGCAGTCCTTTGCCATGACTCGACTCAAAAACCTCCGCAATCGAGCAGAATCAGCACCTGCCTCCTTCCTTCCTCATGCTTCCTATACCAACATGGTCTCTGCTTCACCTCAAGTCAGTGATAATGGAGAACAAGCTCGTGGTGTTGAAGAAGAAGATGAGGGGGAATCTGATACCTCAAGTACCCTTGAACCTGATTACCCAACCATTCCAGCAAGAGAACGTTATCAAGATCTCATATCTGACCCTGATGTCTACTACCATCCATCCCTCGTCAAACCACTTGGAAGACGACTATGGTTACCATCTGAACCTCTTATTGGATTCACTAATTTTGATGATACAGTAGAGTTGGATAGAGCAATTGTCACATTCAATTGTCGTGGTAAGGGTATTCTTGGAGCACGGTTGAAGCCAGAGGATTGGAGAATAAGACGTAGGTTGAGCCAAGCACGCCGTGATCGTGATCGTAAAGAGAGAAGAATGAGGCGCGCCATGACCACAGCTGGTATTTTTGCAGGAAGTGGACCTGGATTAATTGGCAGAGGTTATGCATTGACTGAAAGTAGAACTGCTGCTAGTTTTGGTACCAGTGCAGCCTTTTCTAGTGGTGCTCCTTCCTCTGATGAAGGTGGCTACAATGATGAAGAAGAAGAAGAAGAGGAAGATGGCATTGGAGGCATGGGTGGTGAGCCAAAACCCTAGTCAGACACCGTTACAACACTGTTGTATGCACATTAACAATTACTTTTCCCAATTACTCCACGTTCATCCAGAGGCTCAATCTTCCCTTGATGACTGGTGCCAAGCCTACTCCATATCCCCTGAAAACCTCTATTACAAATGGGAAGCATTCTGTATGCAATTCAACACGTCATCTCAATCCTTTTCACCTCAGATTAAAGTTGATTTCCAACACTATTTACAAAAGGAATGGGATACAGAGCAACTCAAACGAGTCCAGCAACCCCTTCAGCCACGTACATTTAATGCAACCAATGTGAATGCCCTATTGGCAGCAGTAGGTTTATCCAAAACCACTCCACAACCCCAATCATCCACCTCACAGCCACCAGTACACGCGTCAACAACCTTTATTGAAGCAAGTTTTCATCCAGATCGTATCCAAGATTCCCTCATTGCTTCAGATACCTTTACTTCCATCCAATATGATAAACAACAATCCATTACAGCCACGCCATACCGTTACATGTTTGACAAACTCTTACCAAAAGGCATGGCACTGGATGAACGCATTGAATCCATATCTGAACTCATACGCGTACAAAATGGATGGGATGAACAGGTTTATTCACATCCTGCACAATCATCTCAAGAACCTTTCATTACATCTGGTATGATTTGTTGTGATAGTGATGCCAAGTTGAATGATACATCTGTTGTATTACAGTCATGCAAGTCTATTGGTGGTGGTGCAAGGGTCAGGTTGGATTTGAGGCAGTGTACGAGTTATGCATTGTTTCCTGGACAAGTTGTTGCTGTACAAGGAATGAATCCTGATGGCACGGTGTTGATGGTTGAAAGGATTCATGTGCCACAACTATCGCCTCAGTCGCAGTTGGGCAGATTGAGTAGCAGTAAGCGTGTTATGGTTGCTTGTGGTCCATTTTCAACAGAGGATAGTCTCGATTTCAGTGCATTTCAACAGTTTATCAATAGGGCGATTGCAAGGCGTCCACATGTGGTGATATTGACAGGTCCGTTTATTGACCGCAAAAACAAGTTGATTGCAAGTGGACAAGTATCGCAGACTATTGAAGAATTATTTGCAGGACACATCATGACACAGCTCTTATGGTTAAAGAGTCAAGTGCCAAGCGTACAGATTGTAATGGTACCAGCCACCATGGGAACGGGTGAATTATTGGATTCTGGATATGCGAGTTTCCCACAACCTCAAGTTCAATTTCCTCATAGGAAAGATCGAGATACAGAACGATTGATGCAAGATGTACAGATTGTGTCTAATCCAGCTCACATGACACTTGACCATTCCGTTCAAATTGGTATTGTATCAACAGACATTTTATTTCATTTGAATGCTGAAGAAATTGCAAGACAACCAGTTGAAACTGACCGTGTTGCACGACTTGCGCTCCATATCCTCCAACAACGACACATGTATCCACTGTTTCCACCTGCTTGTGAAGATGATCGATTTGAAGATGTGGATCAGATGCAGTTGTATGCCATGACTATCCATACACTTCCAAATGTACTGATTTTGAGGTCACGATTAGGACCATTCATCAAAAATGTGAGTGGAGTACTTGTGATTAACCCTGGATATCTTGCGAGGTCACGGGGTGCTGGAACATTCCTGTTGATGGATATACATGGACAGGGAGATTATGGCGTACAAGTACTCAAGGTGGAATAAACAGTGGACATGACGTCACCATCGATTCTTGTTCACACACAGATTAAATCAATCACACTAATTTTTTCTCTCAATCAATCAATCAATCAGTAGGACAATGACTACCAAATTAGCCACGTTTGCAGCAGGTTGTTTCTGGTCAGTGGAATTGGTCTACCAACGCCTCCCTGGCATCCTTTCCACTCAAGTAGGCTACACAGGCGGTCAACTCCCTAACCCAACTTACAAACAAGTATGTACAGGAACCACGGGTCATGCAGAAGCAGTCCGTGTAGAATATGATCCATCACTCGTCACTTATCCTGACCTCCTAACCATATTTTGGAACAAACATAACCCTACACAGTTGAATAGACAGGGAAATGATTGGGGAACACAGTACAGATCAGCCATTTTCGTACATGATGAAGAACAGGAAAGAGAAGCAAAGATTAGTATGGAAAAGGAACAAGAAAGATATGGTGATAAGATTGTGACTGTGATTGAAGGAGTGAAGGAATGGTATCCTGCTGAAGAATATCATCAAAAGTACCTTGAAAAGGGAGGCCAGTGCTCTTTAAAGGGTTGTAAAGATGCTATTCGATGCTATGGATAGCTGTGGACAAGAGTGGTGGATACAAAAATAGTTTTGGATAAAATTAGATTTACTACTAGGCTGTTTTGGCAGTTTCGCGGAGTTGTTCATTGTATGTTGTAGATGTAGTTGAATTGTCGCCCAACCAAATGACAAGGATGGTAATGTCGTCACGGTAACGACGGCTGGTTGGTGGTGTCATGTCAAGCAAGATTCGGATTTTGTTAGTGTCAGTGCCACCAAGTGAATTTCTAATCAATGTAGTGGCTGCATTATCATCTACAATACTCCATTCTGTTGATGATGGGGCATGTGGATCATGGACTTGAGCATGGCAATGCGTAAGGATATCAGCAACTTGAGCATCACTTAATCTGTCCCAAAGTCCATCTGTTGCTAATATGAGGAATTTGTCACATGATGGATCCATGGTATGAGTTTGAATGAGAGGTGATGCAGTGACGTAGGGTGGCGTATAGTAATGTTCAGGGACTCCACGACGTTCAGGAAAGAAGGCATGTTGGATGAATCGAGTGACACTTGCTGGCCATTTGTATCGTGCGTCACCAAATGCACGGGTTGGTTCAAGGCCACCAAGAACACGACCACGCATAACAACATGTGGTTCACCTGGATGTTCTTTGATCAATCGAGCCTTTTCATCTTCATTTCTGCCTGTTTGGTCAGTAGAGAGGCGTATGGCTTGCCATTCTTTACCATTTTGACGTGCTAGGATGGCACGACTATCACCCGTACATGCGACCGTAATCTTGTTTCGTACTGCATCGATATAAGCCATGAGAGCACAACAACCTGCCATGGCTGGAAGAAGGCGATTTCTCCATTCCAAATTGTCCTGTATGCCCATGGTGGCTAAATTGATGTCCTTGTGACCATATTTTTCCATTAATTGTTTAACGGATTCCGTGACAATGTCGTTGTCTAATGCAGTAAATGAAGATTGCATGGCTTGAGCGATAAATGAATTGTAAGATTCCAATGTGCCTTTGGATGCTGTCCAATCCTGTACTGAGGAAGCAAGGGCATCTGCTACGCGTTTTGGAAGGTGTTTGGAGACGTATTCAGAGCAATCCCAGCCTGCATGTCCATCATAAACGGCAACAAGGAAGCCTGAACCGTCAGAAAGGAGGTGTTGACTCCAACGATCTTCACAGGGAGCATTAGAAGGTAATTGGGATACATCAATACGGCGTACGGTTGGATGGTAGGGAAATACAGTGGACTTGGCGTGTTGTTGTAGTCTTTGTGTAATGGAATCGACCTGTGGGGCTGGTTGTTGTTGGCTGTTTTTGTAATAGTAGAGACCTGCTGCTCCTGTGGTTAATGTGACACCAATGAGGGATGCGATTGTGGTGGAGGAGGATCTTTTGGACGTGGTGGAAGCGTAGGATCTTTTGAGGATTGTTTTCAACATGGGAGAAAAAGACACACTTGTCCCAATTGGCATGGCTGGAATGAGTAGTTGACCATTGGTGCACACGTGGGTAACATGCTGTTGTAGGCTTGATTGGTGCTGTGATGGAAGCACGTCGCGTACCCGCAATATCTGGCCCTGTTCTCACAGCCGGCATGGGGTTTGCAGCCATATTTGCAACTTCAATTTACTTGATGCAAACGCGTCGAGAGGATTCTGGTCACCGGTTAGCAGCTGGCAAGTCCCTCCAGTAACCAATCTAATGTACGTAGTGGCTTCCGCTGGTGTCATGTTGACCACTCTACCCAGTGCACTACGAGGTCGCAAGTACCTTCCACTTGCAGTTGGATCTTGCGCCTTGTTGGCTGGTGCTTTTCACACTCATTGTCTCCAAAGCAAAGTTTGATGTTGATTGCCCCTTTCGACAGACCAATGGGAGAAGAGTGCAATTTATACTAAACTTGGCAAAAAAATTTGGGCACCAAAGCACAAAAATCCTTCCATCATCATTACACTTTTTTTTATACAGTCCATACATCTCTCTCCTTGTGAACCCTAGCACTCCATTACAACTTTCATTAATTAATAATGAGATTCTCAACCCTTTTATTGTCATCTACCTTGTTGCTCGCAGCAGCAGTCTCCGCCTTTGATCCCGCAAAGATGTTGTGTATGGTAAACCAAGAACGTGGTCGCTATGGCCTCAACTACCTTGGCCTCGATGACCGCCTCAACTATGCTGCTACTGAGCACTCCAATGACCAAGGTTACATGAACTCCATGACCCACAATGGCTCCGACGGTTCATCTCCAGCCGATCGTGTAGACTATGCCGGCTATTACTGGCAATCCGTGGCTGAAAATGTCGCCTATGGATACCAAGATGAAGAAGAATGCATGCAAAACTGGATGAATTCTCCAGGACATCGTCAAAACATCTTGGGAGCAGACTATACCAACTTTGGCGCAGGTGTCGGCTATTCTGGATCAGGTGTGCCTTACTACACTCAGAACTTTGCAAGCGATGGCAACTACGCAAGCTACCCCATGTGCCCAAGCGGAAGCGGAGGTTATGGTGGTCAACAGCAACAAGATTATGGATATGGTGGCAACGATGACTATAGCCAAGACTATGGTTATGCACAAGATTACAGCAATGATTCCTATGTGGATGAGAATGGATGGACTTGGTATACTGTGGATGATGGTCAAGATTACAGTGATGATGGCACCGTATGGTATGACTACGACTCTTATGATGGTGGTGATGATGGTTTGACCTGGTACTGGGTTTAAATAGGAGAGTGAGTGTCATTTAGAACAAAAAGGTGCTAATTAATAAGGTTGTTCTTTCTTGCTAGCTGCATGTGGTCAAGATGCAGCATTGGGCGACATTCTGCTCAGCTGCTTTGAGCAAGCACCTCCACTACCGCTGACTGTTGGCCAACACTCTACTCTTTGTCCCACTTGCCCTATGACCTCAGTCCTCTGTGTCCTATGTCCTCAATGTGTCCCAGCCATACAAAAAAATTTTCATCACCTCACAATGATGGCTTTTCGTATGTTCCACCAGACACGTCGTTCATTTTCACTCGTTTCTCGTTCATCAATCACCCAACGTGTCCCTCAATTAACAACGGCACGATTCATGGCCTCCCACGGTTTAAATCAATCAGACATCCAATCACGTATTTTGGAAGTGGTCAAGGCCTTTGAAAAGGTGGATCCTAAAAAAGTAGATTGACAATCAGCCTCTCTATTTAACGTGTATTTAGGTACAAGTAGCTAGTGATTTTCAAAATGATTTGGGATTGGATAGTCTGGATACGGTTGAAGTGGTGATGGCAATTGAAGATGAATTTTCTATTGAGATTCCAGATAAGGAAGCTGATGCGATTAGATCTATTCAACAGGCAGTGGAGTACATTCAAACAAGACAAGATGCTTCTTAGGAACAATAAAAAAGGGAGAGGATTTTGACGCGTTAAAATGGGACGCGTGTGTGACTGCCTTTTTCCAATCTGAAAAAATTGTGTGTGCCCAACCTTTTTTTCTCCTTTACTTTTTTCCCATCTGATTCAAATTTCCCCTTGATCCAATAGGTTTGCGTTGTACGCAATTCTCTCTCTCTCTCTCTCCCTTCTTCTTCCCCCCCCTCTCTCTCTCGACATTCCACACAAAACACTCGACATCAACATGCATACATTGGATTTTTCCCTTCTTAGAAAGAGACTGGCTTCTCTTGTACCATCAAACCAGCAAGACAGTAAACCAATCAAGAGATCAGAGTCTCCATTCAGTGGATGGAACGATGCACTTCATCTCTCTTTTCGTGATGCTGATGACGTGAACACCACCACCTTTTCCTCTCAATATAGTGACAGTTCATCAAGTGACGATGATTATGAAGCTTACCTTTCAGAAGATGATCAAGTGGATGATTTCTATGAGCAGCCGATTGAACCATCAGAAGAGGCTTTGATGATTGCTCGTGCTCGTGGACGTCGTAACGGCATCAGTGCTGCAACTCCCTTTTCCCATGAACCTCCTCAGCACCTCAATCACCAGAGCCATGTCATGGATGATGATTTGCGCAAAACACTCACTCAACATGCCTTGTTTGGTCATTTGGATGAGGATCAGTTCAACACCGTCATGAATGCCTTTCAACCCAAGACAACAGATGTAGGAGAGGTGCTCATTAACCTCCATGATGATGCTGATTACTTTTCCATTATTCAAAAGGGTGTGTTTTTTCTTACCAAAGAGGACAAGAGTACCGTTTGTTTGACAAGTGGTGATTCATTTGGACAAGTTGCCTTGATGTATCCGACCTCAAGTGATGTTGCTGTTCAATCATTGGCTCAAGGTGTGGTATGGACATTGGACAGAATGACGTACCAAAACATCGTTACCAGTACAACCATCCAAAAGCGTACAGAGGTTGCAGAATGGCTTTCTACCCACGATGCCTTTATTGGATTGTTCCCTGAAGAAATTGCCTTGGTGGTGGATGAACTCGTTTGCCTTGATTTGGATGATGGTGATACCATTGTTGAACGCGGTCATCCATGTGATTATGTGTTTATCCTTCAACAAGGTGAATGTACCGTCATCCTTCCTGATCAACACCCTTCCCTCATCCTCACTCCTGGTCACTACTTTTCAGATGAAATGTACGAATACGCTGCTACTGTCGTTGCAAATGGTCCGGTCAAGGTTGCTACATTATCCAAGCAATTCATGTTGCACTTTTTTGGTGAGATGGAAGAGTAGTACCCAAGTGATATGCTACTGCCACCGTGCATGTAAATGGTCTATCTGCCTACTTGCTCTTTCCATCCACCTGAAAAAAGTGCATACTCTTTTTGCGCGTAGTTTGTGTCAATCTGGTGTACCTGGTCATTTGTGAGTGTTGACAGCGTATGATGTTTTTGGTTTACTGGTATTCCATAGATCCGCGTCCACCACCAATGCGTGTGCGTCTCTTTTACCCTTACTGTTGCTGCAGGTCGTTCTCTTTTTTTTGGTGTTTCAAGTTGCCAGTCTACATGTAGACTATTTATATCGTACCAGTGCAGTTTTCTCCCCTCCTCTCCTTTCAGTACCTGTGTGTGCCATTGGGGCGTTTTCATCCTTTTTCTTTCCTGCAAATTCACTTCATGGCTAAACTGGTTTTTTAGTAATGAATATTTGCTTGATAAATTGGCATTCTCTCTCTCACTCTTTGTTTATTCCACACCCTCTTTACTCCTCTCTTCCTTTTCCTTCAACTTTGTAATCAACCTTGTCGCCCTATTGAATATTCCACTTGTAGGTGCATTACAATTAAAACACTTTTTGCTCATTCCAAATTGTTTCAATGCGCACTTTTCACAAAAGTAATGACCACATCTCGTTTCCACAGGATCTACAAAATCCTCTCTACATATACTACACTTGAACGGCAGATCATCACCTTCCTCCTCCCCCTCATTTTCCCCTATAAACAATTCATCCACCAATTTTCCCTCTTTTTGTACTTTTTCCCATTCCTTGTCTAATTGCCATCCACTTTTATAATCTCCACGATCATGCATGAACTTGCAACTATCACCGTACCCACAAAACCCAGTTTCTTTGTAATCTTTGCATACATCAGGTTGATAATCGAATCGTGATGTTACTCTAAGGTAAGTTGGTGCACGAAGTGGGCCTGGTGCTGCTGATGCCTTTGCACTTGCTGCGTTGCCTAGTGTCGTATCTTTTTTATCCTTGAATGTACGGTAGGATGCTTGGCCGCTGTAGGTTGTTGGGTCTGATATGGTGGTGGTTAACTGGCGTTGTAGGATGGATTGTGCGTCACGATCATGCTCTGTATCGATTTCTAGGGACCTCGTAGCATCATTTGACTGGGTTATGAGGCCTGATGAGGTGTATGTGTTGGTGGATTGAAGTGGTCCGATTGAAGTTGTTTTTTGGATGATTGAATTTGTTGTGGTGATTTTACGTGATTTGGAGCTCAGAGGGCGTGTTGATTCATCTTCAGAGGATGAAGAATGGGTGGATCGTTTCTTTGATCGGAGGTTATTCGGTGCTGATCGTTTTTTAAACGAAATGTTCATGGAAAAAAAGTTTGCTTTATAATCAGGGTGGAGAATTTGGACTGCGTGACACTTTTCATGGATCAAATCGCCAACGAAATTGTCAGTGCGATCCTAATCCACCTGCCACCACACGACCTCGTACACTCTCACATTCATCCAACTCATCACCCCCCCTAGTTATCCTGTTCCATCCTATCCAAACGATTCCACCAATTACTCTCCTCTGATTCATTCTGGTCATCTGCATCATCCCATCATTACAAATCACGGCCACAAACTTACCCACAATCCCCAACAACCTCTTGGAAACATTACCACATTACTCACCATTCCATAGTGTCCAAATGGTCACGTTGGCCATTCTCAAAACAATACTTTAAACCTCATTCAAGTGCATATACCGCCTTGACTTGGCATAACAAGGCAGTCGCACTTGCATGCACAGATGGTGGGTTCGTGACTATTGGGATGAATGGAAAGAGCAAGTACGTGCATTCACGGGTATCCACGGCCATTCAGTCCACTGTCATGTGGAAAGATCGAGTGTTTTATGGACTGATACATGGTGGAATTGAGATTATTCATGTTGGGAATCGAACGAGGGTAAAGCTGGCGTGTCCGTATGAAGGACGTGTTGGCATTTGTGGGATGGTTGTTAGTGAGGATGGAGTGCTTGTGAGTTGGGATTGGTTGAATCGGTTGAGTGTGTGGAATGTGAGTGAGCACAAGTGTGTCAATAAGGTGCAAGTGGAAGGGAGGGTAATGTGGGTGTGGTGCAAGGATGGTATGGTGGTGTGTAGTACAACAGATGGACTATATGGGTTTAGAGGGGTGATGGAGGAGGAGGGGTTGACGAGTTGGAAGTTGGATGAGCGGTTGAGTCATTTGTGCTGCATTCCCGCCCATAGAGTAGTGGTGGGCATCACTCAAAATCAAGAATATGCTGTGGTAAACCTCGTGGATGGACAAGTGGTTACGCGTGGTACTTTGGCTGGCAGTGCAACAATAGTAGGAAGTAGGTGGTCTGATGCCTATGGATGGTTAGTGTGGGATGATACTGGAAGAGCAGCATGGTATCATTGGACAACAGGTGCATTCCAGCTCTCCACATCCATCCACTTGCCTCACATCATCCAACACGTCTCCATGCAAGCCCACTTGATTGTCCTGGGATGTCTGGATGGTACCATCTACGTGATGGAACCACTTGCTCTCACCATCCTTCAAGACATTACCCTTGAATCAGAAACGACAGCCCTGCTCATTCAAGTCGATCTACACGGATCCACACTGTTCCTACTTTTCCCTGACAAATTACACGTTTGGACATTGACACAACCAACACCATCCAAACACAAAAGTAAGAAGCGAAGCAAGACAACTGCTCGTGGTCGACAGAGTAGAGAAGCAGAATTGGATCTACTTGAACAACTTCAAGATGACCACGATGACATCTCACAACCACCCATCCTCATACCAAAATCACTCAACAACTTGGATGAGCACGAATTAGTGGATTATGTCAAAATGCTCTCATTGGAATCCACCTTTCAACCACAAGACTGGCAAGAAAACATGTCACCTCAAGAACAACAAGATGTGCTACAAGCCATCCTCGAATCCACTAAATAAATGTCACTAGACAATAGAGCTTATTATAACGAGTACACGGTGTTAAAGTGGTTTTGCACTTTTTCGCCTTGCTTTCCTCACTTTATCCACTCCTAATCCACTTGCAAGGATGTTCTTGGTTCTTGTGCGTCTTGGTGAGTTGGTGACTTCAGTCAAGGGTACTTTGGAGCGTAAATGTCGTTTTTGTGGACTGGATTTACGCGTGCGTTTGCGTGCTGAAAGTGGTTCATCAGCATCATCAGAAGAAGGAATATTTACCTCTCCACCTTGTTCATCTTTTGCCAAACGAGTGCGTAGTTGCTGATTCTGTTTACCAAGAGAGTCTATTGTGGACTTTGTGAGATTCAATGATGATTTGAGTTGTGCATTCTCCCTTAGAGATTGAAGGAGCTTGAGGTTGAGCATTTGCAGTTTGTCATCATCATCATCACTACTCTCATCTTCTTCCTTGAGTCGTTCGATCTCATCCTTCAATTGGGTGATGAGCGTTTCCTTTTCAGCAACAAGGTGTTCCATACGAGCATACTCTGGTTCAAGTTGCTCCAACATCTCCATGGATTTGAGCATCTCACTACGTGCTTCCTGTGCCTTGGTTTGCATTTGTTCAATGGCCTCGGCGCATTCCTTTTTAGTAGTATCACGCTCAAGGCTCAAGGATTCCACTTGATTGAGCATGTCTTGTATCTGAACTTGCATTTCACGCTCTTTATCCTCATGATCTTGTTCCAATCGCGTCTTGGATGCCTGTAACTCCATGTGTTTTTCCTTGAGTTGATGGATTTCGTGTTCCAAAGATGCAAGTGAGGCTTCTGCATCAGCCAAGGCAATATTGAGTTCACGAATACGCGCCTCTGCACTTAAACGTTCTTGTTGACTACTTTCACACACATCTCGCAACTTGTACAATTGATTCTTGGCTTCATCAAACATGGCATCGATGGTGTTGACACTTTCATTCATACGTTTCGATCGTGATGATGGTCGTGGAATGGGTTCAAGGGGCTTGGCTTCTTGAATTGGTGAGGAAGAGGACACTGTGCTACTCTTATCCTCATCATCCTCCTCATCCTTGTAAAGCAGTGGTCCAAGTGCAAGTGTTTCTGTAGATGAATTGGCTTCAGGCGAGTAAGGCAACTTGTTCAACAGACCATGTTCCTTTGTCAATTCTTCCAGTTCCTTTTGGTTATCGACAACGTATTCATTCAACTTTTTGATTTCCACAATCAATCCAGTCACCTTCTTCATCACAAGGGACAATTGTTCAGCAGTATCCATCAGAATACGACTGCTGGCTTCCAACTGTTCTTCAGCCCATGCAGCACGATCCTCTGTATCCTGTAATTTAGTGGACATGGCACGAATTTCACAACCATCATCCTCCCTCAAACGCACAAGTTGATCAGAAACCACTTGTAATTTGACCTGAGTCTCTTGTAATTTGATTTCAACCTGTTGGACATGTTGGTTACGCTCAATACGTTCACGCATCAACGTTTGTGAGGCAACACGGTTCTTGGCTTCTGTTTCTTCAAGGGATTCCTGCAATTCCGATAACTTTTGCTGATTGTCTTCAAGTGCTGATTCAGCTTCCTTGCAGAGTACATCGGATTGATCTGCCCTTGCAAATGCGTCTTCAAGTGCCTGTTCATTCACCTTGACCAATGCAATCAAGGCTTCTTTTTCTTGTTCCAATACATTAATGCGTTCATGAGCAACCACCACTTGTGTCTCTTTCTCTTGCAATGCCACAATAAGCGCATCTTGTTGACTGCAACCTGACTGTAATCGACCCACCTCTTCATTCAACTGTTCAATGTGCTGTTTCAATACGCTAGTTTCCGAAGAGGTCGTTAGTAATTCCTCTTTGAGACGAAAACACTCACTCTGTAATTCTTTGACATGCAGTTCATGCTGTTGTTGTACTTGAAGCGTTTGTTCTTCCATTTCCTCTTTTTCAATTTCTTTGCGCATCAATTCTTTTTGTCGTGAGCGTGGACCACGACGTGAACCAGAACGACGAACGCGACTAGTGTTCATGTCTTCCTCTGAAGTCTCTTCATGGAAGGAGAGTGGGCGTGCATTATCAGATACTTTGCGACTGCGTCTTCCAGTCACCAGACTTTGTCGTAAAATATCACCCATGGATTCAGTGCCACCACCACCACCACGATTGAACTCATCATCCAAGGTTGGTGTGCCACGGAAGCTATCCAATTCAGCCAAAGTATCCAACTCATTCATGGAAGGAGGGGCTGCGTGATCTATACAAGGGTCAATACGATCAAAAAGTCAACTTGCCATTCATGAATTCAAACATATCAGGCGTGCCCATACGCAAGGCATCCATCTCATCAGCAAAACTTTTTTCACGACGCAACTTTCTCTTGGGACTCGCACCAAATGTCTCTGTAGGCAACAACAGGTGAGCTCCAATGTTCTCATCCACACTTTGATTCCTCCTAATCTCCTGCTCCTCATTCAATTGTCTTTGAAGTGACTGAACTGCACCTTCAGCAAGCGTTGCCCTTTCTTCCCAATGAGCACACTTGGCCATCCACTCTTGTTCCGCTTCCACATGTGCCTTGACTGCCTTGTGCAGTTGCTCACATACCACATCTTTCTTTGCCACATGAGCCTCCAAATCATTGCATTGAATCTGCAATTTAACTTGTTCTTCTTCAGCCACACTCACTTGAGCTTCCAACTTGCCAATAGTAGTCTTTTGACGCGTCACCATAACCTTAATCTTTTCCAATTCCTGCACTGCTTCTTCCTTTTCCAACACAACAGTCTGCAATGCATCCTTGGCCACCTGAGCTTCATTTAATGCCAGTTCACGCTCTTCTCCCATTTCCTCCTTGTCTCGTTCCAACCCATGAATCTTTTTATCAGCCACATCCAACTTGCTTTCCATTTCCACCTTTAAAACGCGTAATCGGTTACTTGTTTGCCCTTGATTCTCCAACTCTTGGGACATTTCATCAAACTTGACTTGAAGCGCGTCATGAGAATACTTGATTTGCACGTTTTCCATAGTCAAATCTTGAACCTGTTTCAACAATTCCTGAATTCGAACATCTACACAACCTGTTATGGAGGGGGAGTAACAAATACCAAGCATACCTGCTGCTTCCTGCTTGGCCTGCCCTTCACTCAAGTCCATAAAAGATGAGGTTCCAACCATACTGGCATCGACTGCTGCCTCTGTCTTGCTTCGTAACTCGTTCAATTCCTTGGACCTCGCTTCCAATAAATCAGCCAATTCCAATTCCCTTTTAGCTGCTTTTGCTAATTCATCCTGCAATGCTTCCACGTTGGCCTGCTCAATCTCCAAAGCCAACTCTTCTTCGTCCCTCACCTGCTTCACATTTGCAAACTCTTCATTCTGGAAGGATGACAGTTCTTCCAGCTGTTCAATCCGTGATGTCAAAAAGGCAACTGCACGATTTGCTGCATTGAGCTGATCTTGTAGTCCTGATGAAGTGGAAGCAAGTGGTCGAGGTGTGAGTAAATAATTAAATGAAGGATTGGTCCTGCGAAGGGGTGTCGGTGTGTAAGGATCAGGACCAAGAGAGCGAAAAGGGGTGGAGGACATGCGCAAAAGGGTGATGAAATCTGTGGGGCTATAAGTTTTTTTTTATATGGACTATGGTCCGAGTTGCATGGATGGATGGCCTGTGAGGGAAGAGTAGAGGTCTGCACGGTCTTGTATGGCCTGTACGAATGCTGGTGA
The DNA here is from genome assembly GCA_004114255.1 of Acaulopage tetraceros. Lineage (NCBI taxonomy): Eukaryota > Fungi > Zoopagomycota > Zoopagomycetes > Zoopagales > Zoopagaceae > Acaulopage > Acaulopage tetraceros. Next base: position 29,347 of record QZWU01000038.1, read on the forward strand.
CCAGGATGAGATACTGGTGACCAATTGAAGGGGGTCATTGTTGCATTCAGTGAAGCAAAAGGCTATCCAAGCACCAAAAAGACCATGCTGAATAATGTTTTGGATGAGGGATTCAAGGTTAGTGGATGAGAGAGTGGATGGGAGAGACATGAGGATAGAGAGGGATGAATAAGTATTTTGTGCAATCAGTTGGAGAATGAGGGTCAAATCGTGGGGATTGTGGTCAGGTGTGCTAGTATATGCGTCCCATTGTTGTTGAATGTGCAATTGTAACGCGTGAACTTGGTGATTGACGCGTGTTGTTGGACATGAAGAGCAAGTGACGCAAGACATTACAAAATCACGTGATCCTCACCCACAAGTCCATTCAAAGTGGTGACCTGTTTGGAAATTGACTGTTGCCTCAGTCTTGCCCCCTTCAATCACACGTCTTGCTAGTTACGCCGTGTAACTAGCGCCCGCCGTTCAACACCGCGCTCTACTCTTTCACGAGTTCATCAAACGCGTATATGGTTGGCAAATTGACGAAGAATGAGCGTGCAAGTTCCCCCCCTTTCTGGGGGGTTGAGCGAGTACAAGCAGCCATGATTCTATCTCTTTCCAGGTGATGTCGCCTTTGTGATGATGCTTGGTTGGGAGCCAGCCCATGTCTGTACATTTCTTTCTATTGATACAATAAGCCAAGTGAGACAGCAGTCGCGTGCCTTTTTCTCCAGATTCCAAGCAAGATGAACATTACAGCGTGTCCCCTGTGCAAATCACGCGTTCAACCCTACCTCATTGACCTCAACACTACCTTTCTCATGTGTCAAGACCCAACGGTACACCACCACCTTCATTCCACTCTGATCAATCTAGTGCGATTATCCATTTCATGACCCAACACTCCTAGATTCTCACCTCACCATCAACCCCACACTCCCCTCACTCCTCACACACATGAAATCAAATGGTAAATCCCCATGTACGACCAAAAATACTAAAACTAGTATACCACCGTCAAGTGATATTGTCTCTAGTGGCAAGACTCACAAAACGCGTGGTTATGTAGGTCGGAGAGAACAGCAAGAACAGTGGTACAACTTGGAAAGTGGCTTGATCTCCCCTGTAAGTGTATCGGAAGGTGAAGGACTGAGTATGAATGAACTCAACGATTTGTTATTTGAAAATGTAGTATAAATTAAAGTACGGCATGTTGCTGGTAAATGATTCGACGTAGTTTAAAGTAGTCATCAGAGAGCGTGCTTTCAAGGACGGTTTTGTTGCCTGGAAGTTTACGCACAATGGAACGTTCATTGGCAATGAGGACACCATGACCCTTGAAAGAGACAGTCATGTCATCTTGTGCGAGCTGTTGCCTTAACTTTTGGAGTTTGAGGGTACCTATGAGGAGTGGAGTGGTTGCAGGTGCCAAGGTTTGAAGGGGTTCAAGGGTGGGAAGTTTGGCATCAGTTGCAAAGTTGATTTTACCCTCCACATGAGCCAGATCATACGTGTCAGCATCTGCAAAGTGCAATGTGTCCATGAGGGTCTCTGAGAGTTGGATAGAGTACATGTTGGCCACCATGGATACATTGAGAACTTGTCCAAGTGTAGGAGTAAAGATGTCTTGAGTGAATTGTGGCTGCTTGGATAGAGAGGCTATCATATCCTGTGTGCTCTCTGGAGCTCCGTGAACAAGGATCAACTTGCGTGGGTTCACTTGTGGAATGATGGTTTTGAGGGAGCGGCCATCAGACAATCCTTCAAAATCAATAAACTGAACTCTGCATACCACATGAGCTTTGTAGGAATATTCCACCAACTTGGAAGGTGTCTTTTCCTCCTCCTTTTGATAAAGAAAGGGTTCTTGCTTGGCCTCACCGTTGTTGAATGCATTGAAATCTGGACGTTCTTCCACCACAACGCCTTCCATCACCAAATCCTTGGCATAGAGTTCATGATCAACAATTTCACCATAATCATCAAACTTGATTCGTTGTTCAGGTGCAGGAAAAGTAATGTACGTCTGCGTCTGTTTAAAGAATCCCATGCCGCGATTCACCTTCTTCACATACACATCAAATTGATTGGAAAAGAGGGTAGATGCATCCTTTTTACCCTTTCCACCACCAAGCACTTCTTGATCAGAATCTTCCATATCTGACACATCTTCCTCTTCCTCATCTGCTTCTTCCAACAGCGTTTTACCTAATGCCATGAATTGTGCCTGTGACTCTTTGAGTTGCATCTGAGCTTGTTTTGCTTGAATATGTGCCTCCAATTCCTCTCCTTCAAGGGGAACTTGCTCACGCATTTGAATAGTGGTCTCCATATCCATTTGCACTGCTTGTGTCTGATTAAACTCTTCCCATGCTTTGAACAATTGACATGAAAGCGATCGTGGATCCAAATCACGTTCCACCAACACCACAGTATTCCTCACATCTTCACACCATTGCTTGAATAATGCTCGTGAAAACCCCACGTCCATCCCAGCACCAGCAGCAAGTATGACGCACGGTGCACCTCCCAACACTTGCAAATCCTGTAATGTGTGATACAATCGTAAATTCCTCAATTCAAATGGATTTTGCCTCAACATGGAGAATTGCTGAGTAATCGATTCACCCATCCATTCCAACATGCTCTTTGCAAATCGAACGGTATCGTAGCTGGTTTTTGAAAGGAATACAAGGGGAACTTGTAGGGAATGACGTGTCCAATATTGATCCAACATGTAAGCGAGTTCAAGGACACGCGTTGTTGCATCCACTGGAATGAGGACATTTCCACCACTTGTAATGGTGCGTTGAATGGTGTCCATCAACATTGAATCGCGTACTTTACGAGTAGGCTGAACCGTCAATGCATTGAAGGCATCAGTGATCAAAAGTGAAGGTTTAGCCAATGCATCAGGCACCAATCCATTGGAATGAAGCAATACCGTTCCATTCAAATGCAATTCCTTCTTGTGGTTCATGTGGACAGCGTAGAGAATCACATCAGCGTCTTTTTGTATTTGCCACAAGGTTCCTCCAATGGAATGACCGGCAGCAAAGGCTGTGATGGTGACACCAGCACATGAACCTCCCAACGGAGTAGGCTGAGAATATTTGAGTGCCTTGGCATGATTAAACGCGTCTTGCACGTTTTCAAGGGAGAATGGAGGTGTTTGTTGTTCAGAAGCAAGTATAAGGGCAGTTTCCAACATGCACATTCTACCCATGTTCAAGACTGGTAAAGTACAATAGACTTGTGCAGTGAGACCCAGATGAGCGTAGGCATAAGGATAGGCGCCAAGATGAAGGAGATCGGCGTGAGACAAGAGTACCAGATCAACTTGTTTTGCGATTCGTTTGAGTAATTGTAGATCCTCATCAACAAAGGATTCTTTCCATCCACAATCCAAAAGGATGGACACGGTATCCAATTTCAAATGGTAGCAGAGGGGCTCTGTGGCTGAACTTCCCTGAATGGGAGTAAATTGGATCAAACTCATCTGAGAGAAATGTACTGCTGTCCAAACTTGCCACTTCACCCAAAAAAAATGTCAAATCAATGTCCATTGTCATCCCTTCAACAATCACCAACAAAATTGGCGTCGATTGTACAATCCCATGAATTGGATCCCACGAAATTACCATCATCTACCGATCTCAACAAATTAACCACACATCTCTCCCAATTACTGACGATTGTCACATCACGCCTTGATGCAGTTGAATCCGACCGTCAATTCCACGAACAATTAGCTTCAAAAACACCACAACCACCCCCAGACCCAATCCACGTAGCTCATAAAAAATCCAACTTTCATACAACATTCTCACCAACAAGTGATTCCTTTTCCCAAGTCAAATCAACCAATCCATCAACCTCCACAGCTACCAAACAAGATGAAGAAAAGAAAAAGAATCAAATCCCAATCCAGACATTTTGGACATTTATCGACCCGTACTTTCGAAACGTGACTGAAAATGACCTCAATTTCCTAATTAATCAAGATGACCACACAGATGCCTTACTCGTACCTCCAATCGGGCCACATTATACTCGTGTATGGAAAGAACAGGATGAACGACAGCCGAGTACAACGGGCGATACATTTGATCGCATGGGAAGCATAACGTGTGCAACTGAATTAACGGATGACATGTTGACCAAGAATGATGCACGTGTCGGACCATTGACTGAACGACTTGTATCTGCATTACTCAAAGATGAATCTACTGTACCTTTATTTGATAGATGGGAACGGATGAGAGGAACGTTACAGTCCATGGATAATGTGGGACTTGAAGAGAGGTTGAAGAGAGAATTGAAGCATGTTGGGTTATTGGAGTCTACGGATATTGATTGGAGTGCACGCCAAGATGATCAAGTGTCCAATGAGTTGCGAGCGATGCAGGCCAAGTTGAAGGAACAGGTTGCGGTTAATCAGAAACGAAAGGAACGAGTCTATGAAATCGCAACAGATTATATGGCGTATCAGCAGTTCAATAGGACGATTGATGAACTGGATAGGCAGATTGAAGCAGGGTACATTAGGAGAAAGACAAAGGCAAAGAAGAAAAAGTTGACAGTTCAGTTTCAAGCTGGTCATGCAAAGAGTGCGATTGAAAGACGGGCCAAGTTTATTGATGGGTTGAGCATGTTGTTTCCTCCTAGCAAGTTTCATCCACCAAAGCAGAGTATATTTGAAAGTAAACACAATTAAAGGAAAGTTGCCTCTGGTACAAAAGATTCTTTGCTTGCACCTGTTGCACGGAGGTTTTCTTGAGATAAAAAGTTTGTGGGGAATTCAACTAGGTGGCCACGGATGCCTGAGAGTTGTTCCTGGACTTGTTCAAAGGGCAGATCCTTGTCAACTACATGGCCACGAGGAACGTCAAGTGGTGAAGGTACGAATTCCTTGTATTCTTGCCAAGTGGTAACAGAATCTTCAGGGACACAGTGGAAGAGGTCTCTAAAGATCTTGGTGTTGGTAGATGCTGTTCCTTGCCATGTAGCTTCGAATTCTTGAGAAAGAGGGTCAGGGTTCAAGTAGGGCGTGTGATCTTCAGAGGTGGGAAGGAGGCCAAGATGTTCTCTAAAGATGCGCATGCGGAGATTATGAGCGTAATGGCCAACTTCATAAGGCTCACCATTCATGGTACTTGGGATCATTTGAGTATCAGAGACCAATGCTGCGATTTCAGAATCATTGGAACCACACATGGAACGATCGTTGATGTTGGCTGAACCACAAATGACATGTCTATCATCCACGATCAGGAGTTTGCTGTGAATGTACAAGAGTTCAGTGACCCAACTGCCATCCAAAGGATTCTTTTTGCTCACAGGAGGGGTTTGAGATTTGAGGACAAGAGTTGGGATTTCAGAGGTTACGGCAAGTGGTTCACCATCCAATCCAGTGCCAAGAGCAGCAGCACGAACAGGATCAACATAGTCTGGTACAATGTTGGGTGGGGAAGGTCGAATACGGCCATAGGAACGAAGTGAGCAGAATTGAATGTACTCGTTGGCCGGAACACCAGCGCGATCAAGGCGTTCAAGGATGGAAAATCCACCACGACTAATGGAAACGTACTGCCAATGCATCACAAGACGAAGAACGTTGGCAGCAGATGAATCCAACTCTGCTTCAAAGGCAGGCATGAGTGGCATAATCACAATCACCTTGAACTTTTGACCTTCTTCATGAGCCTTGATGATGCGGTCCACAAGTGCACGTCCAATTTGATTCTTGACCGTGTATTTCTTATCATCCAGCGTAGAGGTGATGAAGAACTGATTCTCAATGTAGATAAAGTGCTCTGAATTGTTGATGAGGTCAATGTAAGCATTTTGAATGGAGAGTTCTGTTGCAATTCCACTGCTCCATTCTGAGGAACTACGGAGCACTTGAACATGACAACTTCCATGGAATTCGCTCTCATCACGAAGGGCCACAAACTCACCTGCAGGCATCAAAGAGGGAATCTGGTACTTTTTGTCACCCTTGATGCGTTTGATGAAATTCCACCTTTGAATAAAGTGACGTGCAACATCTCTGGCTGCAGCACCACCAAATCCAATGTGAATATCATGCCATGGCATACGAGGAACACTACTGCGGTCAATGAGTGTGTATCCATAGTTCTCTACGCCTGAAAAGTCACGGACACGAGGGTTGCTGTAATCCTGACCAGGCCAGATGGTCTTCTTTTCTTCATAATCTTCAGGATAAAAGTCTGTGAGTAAATGTTCATGGCTGTCGTACCTGCCAAAACATAAATCCAATCCACCCACAAAGGCCAATTTGTTGTCAATCACCACAATCTTTTCATGATGAGCCCATAATAACGTAACGCCTGATGCTCCAGGAATCTTGTCAGGATGACGCTGGACAATGATGTTGTCTTCATGGCCACCTCTCAATGCCATTTTAGAGTACCGTGAATTGATGGTCAAGGCCACATCGATTTCCTTGTATAAAACCACATAAATCTTGACACCCTCCCTTGCCTTGCGCTGTAAAACTCGATCTAATCTCCAAATTTGATTTGTACGAGCAGGCCTCTTGAGGTAAACTTCAGGTGACAACCACCAATCTGCAATATAAATGCAATCCTTGGCACCATCAAGTGCATCGGCCAATCGACTGTAGTAAGGCTCTGCATCCACAAACCATTCTGCCTTGACATCATTGCGAATGGGTGCAAAACTGCCAAAACGATGTTCCTTGAGAAAGATGGAGTTGTTGGTGGCCATTTTCAGTGCCTTGATCCACAAGTTCATATCCAGCTTTTCAGCGCCACGCAACTGTACACTTTTGGTGTTTGTGCCAAGGGTAAGGAGCAATTTACGAAGTGGATCCTTGTCATGTACTACTTTGTACTCGTACTTGAACGTAGGGTCAAACAGAATCACATCATTGGCCATGGAATCACCCACAGAATCACAAATGACCACATAGGAATCACGACAAATGATCCACTGTGACTTCCACCTGCGAGAAGGCCACCATCCACTCCCTTTGGCATCCTTTAATCTCAATTCCAAAATACCTTCTTTGCCTTTCCATCCATACTTTGCATCCAAGGAAATGGCACTGACTTCAAGAAATTCACACAGTAAATAGGCTACTTTGGGATTGATGTTGAGGAGCAGTTTGCGTAAATAATCAGTCAAGACCAATCGACGCTGCTTACTGGCTTCCCTCAACTTTTCAGGTGTTCCATACAACTTTTGCTTGGTGTAGGAACCAACAGAAGGGAAACTGGGCATACCATGGAAATTCCCTTGAAAGTATTGTAATGACAATTTGGTGTGGAGTTTGATGAAATCAAAGAGACGGCGGTACACTACCCATTTGGCAGACTGATAAGCTAGTTCAAGACGGAACCAATGGTTGGTTTCCTCCTTTTCATCGGCAAGAGAATCAGTAACTTCAACTTTGAGGTCACCAAATTCGATTGGAGGCGCTGGACGCCCCTTCTTGTCCAACAATTGAAGGAAGGTGGGGCTTTTGGATGCTTTGGATTGGTTGTTGTTGGACGTGCGTGCATAGGTGGAACTACGCTGCGCAACCAACTTTTCCTTGACCAAACGCCAACGAAAATTTGCGGAGGTGGAAAATCCTACAGGCATTGGAATAAATGGATGGGTAGACGTACCAGATTGTTCAGCAGAAGAGGAGTCAGTGGAGGTGGAAGTTACAGTACCATGACGCGATTGTTGTCTGGCCAATTGACGCAAAACTAATTCAGGAACAGATTTAGTGTTTACAGATCCGTCATCGGGTTGATCTAAAAGGATCAAGAGGTGAGGGGGGTGGATTGTACGTTGGGGTGGAGCTGGAGCTGGTGATTCTTTCTCCATTACAATTTTTGAAGGAACTGGTGCGAACTAGAGCAGCCTCAGACAGCGTTTGTGTATTCTCTCTCTCAAGCTTGAAATCCACCATCCACATGAATGGCCTATGAATAGTCAATCAAACACACACACAGAGAGAGAGAGAGACGTACTTGACCAGTGACGTAGGTGGCCTTGGCAAGGAATTCTGCTACATCAGCAACATCCTGCGTTGTACCAAGTCTCCTCAATGCAATCCTATCCAATGCAGCCTGCTTGAAACCCTCACTCAATCCACTCGTCATGTCCGTCTCTATCCATCCTGGCACAATGGCATTAGCACGAATCCCCTTGCCACCCAACTCTTTTGCAAGTGACTTGGTAAATCCAATAATGCCTGCTTTAGTGGCAGCATAAATACTTGCACCTGCACTTCCATAGACTCCATGAACACTGGAAAGTGTTATGATACATCCTATCCATCAGAATTGTTAGTGAGAGCAAATTTACCCTGTTTCTGTTTGATCATGGTAGGTACAAATGCCTTGCACACCATCATTGTACCCATCAGATTAACCTGTACATTGTCTGCCATATCCTGAACACTCTGTCTCATCAGCAGTCCTTCCTTGCTTATTCCAGCAGAGCACACTAGAACATCCACGCTTCCCATTTGCTCCTTGATGCTCTACTCTCATCAACACCATACCAAACCACATCACCTGCCTTGCCAACTAATTCCACTTGATCTAGATCTGCCACATTACACACGAATCCAACGTGCTTGTCTCCATACTGACCACGTATTTCCTCTATTGCTTTGTTTACAGTTTCAGAACGTTGTCCAACTATGCAAACGCGTGATCCCAATGCAGCAAACCTATGTGCGATTCCAAGACCAATTCCACGACTTCCACCTGTAATGACGATTGATTTGTTCAAGAATGCAGACATTTTCTTTTTGTTTACAAAAACTTTTTATGAAGGCTTCTGAATGGCATTACAAGGCTGAAGGCAATGCCAACATGTGTTTCAACTATTGTGGAGACAACCCTGATCTCGTAGTACTTGCCAGTGTGATTTGACGCGTCTAGATGAGCACGATTTTACGCGTTTCCAAAAAGAGTGGAGCCAATGTACAGCTGATGCATGACTTTCAGAACCAAATTATCTTGCCACTCGTAAAGAACTATGCTCAGGAATATGTAGGTACTAGCCATGAGTCAAGATGATTGCTTGTAGCGTCTAGTTGCTGTGGATACTGACTTTCTCAAAGATTTGAATGATTATGCCCAACCATTGCGACCTACCCGACGTCTCAGCACTTTTATTGACCAAACTGCTACGCATTGTATCCTCACGCGTGATGCGTCCGTGATTCCTGACACACCTGTAACCATTGCATTTGAAATCAAACCCAAATGGATGTTTATGCCACATGAAGCCACTGTAGCTGATATCAAAAAGCAGATTTGTAGATTTTGTTTAATGCAAAAGTACAGGTACGATACTGGAAAGGTGGAGTTCCAGAGTGCCTATTGTCCAATGGATTTGATCTCGATGGATCCAGTGAGGATGAAATCTGCTCTCAACAATTTATGGCAGGATGGTGGCAAGAACCTTCGATTATGGGTAAATAGTCACCTTGTCGAGATCACAAATGACACTATGGTGGAGGTACAAGGAATACTGAACAGTTCCAAGGATATTCTTGATATACTCGTCGACATCCTCACATTGGATCCACTCTTAAAGCACCTCTCTGCTCTCCAACAAACCACAGACATTGAACAATTGTGGCCACTTGCCCAAAAAACCACCGTGGATGACTTGGATCTCAACCTATGGACTCAAACACGTGATGCCGTCCTCCACAATCAACCACCCAACACTCCTTCTGATCACATTCTACGCTTCTTGCTCTCTGCAACCTTCAAAGACTGCTCCATCTTCATCACACTGTGTCCACCATCGCCTCACCTCCCAACCATCCACAACCACTCCTACAACATCACAATGATCGACTTGGACAGAAAAAGTGTAATCAACCTCCCCAAATACCACCAATTAGACACTGATCTCATCAACCACTCTATTCACCCATTCAAACACTGCGCTTAATACAAATGTCCAAGTCGTTCAAACGCAAGTCTCAAAAACTGATTCAAATGCGCCACATATTGTTTTCCTGCAGGATGAGCCTGAATCCTCTCCATAAACTCTATTGTAAAATCCCTTACTGATCTTGATGAATGCAACATTCCAAGTGCTATTGGCTGTAACCCACCTTGTGTCAATGGCAAATGTACCAAGAATTCAATGATTTGATCATCCGTGACTACATGTTGTAAACAATCTGCATAAAATTTGTGGACGGAATCAACTGGCATGTTTTTCAATTGCCTCAATTTGGCAATTTCACGTTCCACGTCCATTCCAGTGATGGCACGCGTCAATACAAAGTGTTCAAAGTCTTCCTTGTAGTATTGGTAGGATTGGGATTGGCGCCATGCTTCAAGACGATGTTTGTTGAGTTCCAGTTCACGAGATTGTGATGCTTCATCTGGGAAAATGATGGATCCGATCCCAAATAAACCACGTTTGTGAAACATTGGGTCAGGGGCAGGGAAGCCAATAGTGACTTTTCCATGAACTTGTTGTTCGTAGAGCGCTGTGAGGTGGATGAATCGAGTCACGTAGTCTTGGAATTTGCTTCGAATGGCCTGTTCGCCATAATGAGAATTGATGGATGCCATGATATCATTCATGAATTCATAATCAAAAGTGTCCTTGTAGTCTTCCATCTTTACAGTGACTTTGGAGGAGCCTTTGATATGGCCACTGACTGTGATTTTACCAGTGTTGATGTCGAGCATGACATCCCACCAACCTGGATGTGATTCAAAGATGGAATTGGTGACACCTGCAACGTATCCTGGTACTTTGAGTAATTCATCCAAGTTGGTCAAGTTGGTATAGGGAAAGGCACGTTCAGAGAAGCCACGAAGCACTGCACCACTTCCACTGCCAAGTGCACAAGCAGCAAGCACATAATTGGATACTTCTCCTGAAGGTTTTCCATGGCCCATAAAAATGATGCGTTTCTGTGCAAAGAGCGCATTCATCAACAGTATAATGGGATGAGTGTAAGCACCTGCAGAGTACAGTTGAGGATCGGTGGGATGTTGAAATTGTGTGTGCTGAGCGGAAAAGGTCATGATCAACTTGATGAGGGAGAAATCTCCAATTTCTTCAGGGTTCAGGGTGAGTGGTACACGAATGGGTATGCGGACCTTTTGATACACTACAGCAGCTTCATAGTACTGTCGGTCCTTGTTGACTTTGGAGGCACCAAGTGAAATGAATTTGCGCTTTTCATCCTTGTCCTGCTCCATTTCAGTGAATTTTGCTTCAAACACATCAATCTTGTCTGCATTTCGAAGGATACGTCGTTCCAATTTAGTAAAGTGAGGAATGCGTGAAATATCCATGTTGTTGACTGCTTCAAAGAGCTCTGAAAGTGCATCAATGGATGGGTTCTCAAAGTAATGTTCCAAGGCCAGCAGTAAAAGTGGCTAATATGGATGAGTTGGACGGACGGATGAGGAGAGATGCCTTGTAGACGTGCAAGTAGTGATGACGCGTACAAATGGCCATAGCTTTGACCAAAGCACCACTAATGGAAATGAGTAATTGTACGCACACACCATATCTTACCGTCTGACTTGATCATCATGCTTGGTTCTGACCAGATTCAGTACGTAAATCAGTGGCTTCTTTTCAGCATCTTCTTTGGTGTCTTGATTGAGGAAGAATACAGTCCAATCCTCTGTGCGTAAATGGGCACCATCAGGCAACATCAATTCTGCAAGGACGTGTTCATCTGTCCCTAAAATAGCTGGATACTGGTGCTTGAGGACTGCACCACGATCAATATCAAACTCTGCAAGTAAAATAGTTTGAACATGTTGGTGCAAAGTCATTACAAGATTAAATAACAGTTTATGCCTTGACACCCACAGTGGAAAGCACCAACCACCCCATCATGATCAAAGTAGCGCCAAAGGGTGCGAACAAACCAATACGCTTCCTCATGCCCAAACCTTGCAAAGTCACAGCATATACGGAACCACAAAAGATAATAGTTCCACTGACGAAGAGTGAGCTTGCAATTGGCTTGCCCAAAGTCAAGGCTACCACGGAGGCAAGGGAGTGAACGAGTTGTTGCTTGGTAGCAGCATCCCAGGCACGAAGTGGCTTGACTGCAGTATAAGTGGCCATCTTTTCATAACGGGCCAAACGCTTTGGGAGACCATGGGAACCGTAGGCAGCAATACCCACACCAGTGGCACCGAGGAAGCAAGATGATCTCCAGAGGAGATTCTGGAAGCCAACGTTATTGTGGAGAGCGTTGATAGATTCCATAGCAAGGGTGTTGAAGAGGTGATGAAGAGGGATGAAAAAAAGTTTTGGTCACGAAAAAAGTGTGTGGGGTGTACTGGCCAGACTTTATATCAGGCAATTTCGGCCTTGCTCCAATGGAAGTTTCTGCATTTCAATGTATAGTGGGCCCAAATAATTTGACCTCAAAAGGCAACTTTAATGGATGATGGGACCTGCTGAATATGGCTGAGTAAGAAGGCTGAGGATGATAGCTATCTTGGATTGTATTAATGGTAGAGAAAGAAAAAGAGTTGAGATGATAAACAAATAAAACTTTTTGGAATGTAATAGCTTGCATAATGGTTACGCAATAGTGGAATGGTGAATGTGGATAGTTTCATGTAAAGTAGCCTCTAATTAAGATAAATAGGGATATTCCTCAAGACTCTTGATTAAGAATTAAAATAATCTCTAGTTAAAGTAAATCAAGATTCTACTATAAGGTAGTATCACTAGCCCCTATCCTAGCTCTGATTCTATACTTTACTCTCAATTTAACAATAGGTCCAGTGATCTGCTAGGCAATGCACTCAGTTTGCAACACAACAGCAATAAATTTCCTCTACAAAAAAAATCGAAAAATGGACATCTCATCCTACTTTACAATCAATCCACCACCTCCTTCCCTCGAATCCACTAGAACTCGACTCGTCCAATTCATCCAATCCCACATTGGAAAAGGCCGAAGATGCGTTCTCATCACATCAGGTGGTACAATCGTCCCAATTGAGAAAAACATGGTCAGATTCCTTGATAATTTCTCAGCAGGTACTCGTGGCGCAATCTCTGCTGAACAATTCCTACAACGCGGTTACTTCGTCATCTTCCTCCACCGACAATACTCTCGTCTCCCATTCGCACGCCATTACTCTCATTCCACAAACTTTTTCCTCGATTACCTTGAATGGAATAGTGATGAAACGCAGCTCATTATCCAATCCAAGCATGAAGGTAAAATGACTAGTGTGTTTAAAGAGTATCATGAGGTCAAGGAAGAGAATCGGTTGTTGTTGTTGGAGTTTACAACTGTTGTAGAATATTTGTATTTATTGCGCATGTGTTGTATGGAACTGTCTGTACTTGAAAGTGGATTGATACTGTATTTGGCAGCTGCTGTATCGGATTTTTATATTCCGTTTGATGAAATGTCCGAGCATAAGATTCAGTCCAATCAGGGTGGGATGGAATTGTCCATGAAACCAGTGCCCAAGGTACTGAAGGTTTTGGTGGATGAATGGGTACCTCGTGCCTATGTTGTGTCATTCAAGTTGGAGACGGATAGAGAATTGTTGATTCCAAAGGCAATGGCTTCGTTGAATCGATATGGGCATCAATTGGTGATTGCAAACATGTTGGAGGATAGGAAGAAGCGAGTGATTTTGGTGGAAAGAGAAGGTAAGGGTGAGTTTGGTGAACATTTGGTGGAGTTGACGGATGAACAAGTTGAGCAAGGAGTGGAAATTGAGTCATTTATTGTGAGGGATTTGTGTCGTCTACATGGGGGTTGGCTCCTTGATCAAATCCATAGTGATTAAACTTGCTCATTCCAAGGTGCTCGTTCTTCCACTTCATTCTTGTTGGGAGACTTGTAGATGGGTTCAGTCCACTTGAATCCTACCACAGCACCTTCCATGTCGCTCCTTCCATTCCATGTAGTTGCTGTGATGAATGGTAAGTCAGGATGCCAGCTTGCATCACGTACAACTGCATTGCTACCGACTCTGAACCAACTGAGCAGATCCATTTCCTCATTGTCCATACTTGCATGATAGGGCCTGTCGACTACACTATTCGCATCCAATACTGCTACTTTGTTGCCAATCAAATCGTAAATGTGAATGCGTCCATCATCCGATCCAGAAAACACATACCGTTGTCCAGTTGTATGCATGGGTGAAAAGTGACACCGAATCAGAGTTTTGTGAACAGAATGGTCATTGTAGGTGCAGACGGACTGATCATGAGGATGTCTGAAGGATTTGGTGCGTGGATACCGCATGTACCGATAATCCCATGATGCCCGATAATCCACTCGAGGCAATGCACCAACTTCAGCCTCAGACATGAGCATTCGAATGTCCCAGAGTTTCATGGTTTGATCCTTTCCATTACTAAGACAATACCTTCCATCACCCTTGGACGCAACATACGTCACACCTTCAGCATGGCCCACAAGTACACCTGCAGACCTGCCCCTTCCATTCCTCATGGATCTTCTGTCCCACACTTTTACAAGGGTATCATCACTTCCACTAAAGAACACATGACACGATTGAGTTTCTGCATAGCACACTGCATTCACATCATCCTCATGACCAGATTGAGACACCACAACACGATTGGTCTCCACATCATACACGTAAATACAATGACTACTTGTGCCTGCAATCAACTCTCTTCCGTCTCCAGAAAATCTCAAGGACCAAATACCGAATCCATCGTACCTTCCCCTTGAGAAATCCAGTGCAAAATGTGCCTCACTGTCATGCAGAGTTGAAGCAACGTGTACGATCGGAGTGATGGATGAGTAAGCGACAAAACGGTTATCTGCACTAAGTGATGCATCTGTAATGGTCCACCTTCCAATATGAGCAGGAATAACCTTGTACTCTGTAAACTCGTGTGGATCTTGCGTTTCAAAGAGGTGAATGGTGAAATCTTGACAACAGGTGTAAAAGAACTTGCCATCTTGTGAGAATTGACCAGAGTAAGCACGAGAATCAAATTGAGCTAGGGAGTGACCAAGTCTTTGATTTGGAATGTAATGTTGACCAAGTTGCGTTTGAGTTGGTGGAAGGATGGATCGTGTGGACTTTACATGTGGTGCATGGATGTGGTGTGTAGATGGGGCATAGGAACCAGCGAGTTCACGTGCGAGGAGTTGATGAGGCAGTGAGCTGGTGAATGGAAGGGCTGGTGTACCTGGAATGGAGGAATAGGCACCGAAATCACCACTTTGCAAGAGTTCTTTACCACGGCGTGCAGTTTCAAGGTTGATGAGGGAGGAAGATGCTTGGTTTGTGGAACGGGAACGCCGAGAGGATGGAAAATAGTCGGAAACGGAATCATCATCCTCTGGAACAAAATCAAGATCATCGTCTTCGTCTGGCATGAAATCGGGATCATCATCTTCTGCATCTTCATCCACATCATCTGCAGTAATGTAACTGCCTTCATCGCTTTCAGTACCGGCTCCCAAAATTATTTCGAGATATGGATTCATATTTGTAATCAAAAAAAAGTTTTGTTATTGGCAATCAGAAGGAAGACTGAAATCCTCCTTCACTTCCCAATCACCCGATTCAGCATGGACACCAACACCACGTCTTGCAAACGCCTTCCAAACGGCACACTTGTGTTGTCCAAGGGTGATGAGTTGCTCAGCTTGAAGCATGGATTCACGACCATCCACAAAACTTGAATTGCATGGTAACAATTTAAGGGATTCCACAAGGATCATCATGACGAGGGTATTAGCACACTCTTTTGAGGGCGTATGCCAGTCCATACAGTATTTGAGAGTGGGTTGAAGGTTCCAGTAGAGATCATAGAGGATGGAGGCATAGATTTCACCAATATCATGCCACATACCATAACCATTGTTGATGAATCCATAAGTAGTTGGATTGATGGTCATGTTTACAGAGTAAGGATGACGCCTGAGTGACTGGTTGTTATTGAACCAATCTCCAAAGTTGATGACAGGAGGTGAGGCGTACTTGGATTTCATTTGAAAGAGAATGGCAAGGAAATCGCTCATGCCTTCCCCCATGCCACCAGAATCACCAAACTGCATGCAATCAGAGTTCATTGGACCACCAACAAGTCTTTCAATCATACCATGGGAGATTTCATGTGCGAGAATGTCGGCACCAAGAGCAGCATCATAAACAGTGGGTGAAATGAGTTCAGTGTAAATAAAGAGGCGTACAAGGGATGGCTGACCATCTGGAGGAACCACAACACTTCCACGTACTCCTTCTGATCCATCCTGAACAGTAATAAACATAGGATCACCTGCACGGCCCCCATGATTAAAATTATTTTGTTGAAAGTTGCCTGCTTCTTCAGTAAATCCATAGGCATAATAGAGGTCATGAAGGAGGTTACCCCAGTAGAATGCATTGGTGATGGTTGCATTCACATAATCAGAGGGTTGAAGGGTGGCATTGAAGGTGTAGTTGAAACTATTGTGGTTGGAAGGAAGGATGACTGGGCGAGTTCGATTAAGGAGGTCAGATTCACTACCATTCCAGTTCTCTTGAACAACGACATTGTTGCCAATCGTGGTAAGGTTACGGATAGTCTTCCAAGGAGTATTGGTGGTACGATGCCATCCAAGTGGACTTGTTTGTTTCTGAGGGTTCTTGACAAGGTGTAATTTGCCCCTGTAAGCATCCTGTTGACCAAATGGAACGACATTGTAGGAAAAGGAAGGTTCATCCACATTCTTTACCCAATTCACAAGGGAAATGAGGGAAATGGGATGAGAAGTGGTCAAATGAGCATGGTACCAAGCACGCTGAATGTTCCATTCCACCTTCCAACAATCTGAGATGGTGCCTTGAAGGAGACATGGTTGCCTAGCCACCTTGATGGGGAACTTGCTCTCCTTTCCACTGGTGAGACGAAACTCGGATGTACGCATGGGTTGAAGGGAAGTGGGTCCATTGACGCGCTGAATGAATACTGTGGCTGCATCCAATGCACTTGCTGACCTTGCACGATCACTGGCTACCTCGTGAGTGATGTTGGTAAAGGGTGGAAGGCTGTAGGAAAGCACAGAATCATTTGCAGCCACTTGAAGTTGAAAGTGGCTGTTCCACACAGACTGACGTTCTTTGGTGACAAGCTGACCATACACATGCCTCACTCCTGTCAATGAAGACACGTGGGTACTGGATACGTTGAGAGAGATGCCAACAGGCAAAGCAAGTCGTGATTGAATAAAGTCCAAAACAGCATCTTGCACTTGGATTGGTTTCGTTAAAATCGTTAAAGGTGATGGTGTTCCCATACGCCTGAATGGCTTGACATTACGGTAGGTGGCATGAACATAATGACACACAACAAGCAACACAAGATGAAATTTCATGATCAAACGGATTTATTCAAGGCAGATTCCCCAAAGATTACCCATTGGAATGTTGCAGAATTGTCCTTGTTTGCATTGTGCATCGGTGGTACAATCTTCTTTTGGACGACAGATGCCCTCTGATCCCTTACCAAGGGAAACATCACAAACGAGGCCAGTTTGACAGTTGCCTCTTGTAAGTGTCTTTTTGGTGTTTACACATGGATTCCCAACTGTGGCTGCATGGACGGTGGCAGTGGTGAATAGGATGGTGACGAGGACTGGGAATTGCATCTTGTATGTGTTTGTATTAAATTAGACTGTAAAAATCGAATGGAAGAAAAAGCAGTGACGGGACAGCATGCGCTCCTGCCAGCCTCCAGTTGAGTCACAGTTCTACTTTCTTCTTACTATACAATGCCTCGCTTTCGTATTGTGGAAATGCCCAACATCAGCTTTGCTGCCTCAGATATCATCCTTCCACCTGGTTACACGTTTACCTCTATTGAAGAGTTTTGCAAGGACTTGCGCTACTATGAGGAGCCTATTGCAGGGACAAGGAGTTGGATTCCACATAATGGACTGCATGCGGATGAAGGGTCCTACTATCCATTCATCAAAATGAACGTGTTTGCTACCACTGCTGAACCTGTGGGAGCGACATGGAGACTTGGAAACACTCCGTCACAGGAGAGAGTCCTTACGTACATATTCAATCCTTACATGTATCATCTCAAGAGCAAGTTACCAGAAGGCCATGAGCAAGATGATTGGGTTATGACTCATGACAATGGAGGAAGGTCCTTTTGTGTTTACATTTCGCCAGATAAGCAAACTGTCACTGTCTACAAGAAGCCGACCAATGGGTACATGTTGGAAGAAGACTATGCAGATAACTCGAATGAAGCCATAAGAGGATTCCTCCACTCCAAAGTGATGGCATGGCAAGTGGACCGCGTGTGGATACCCGGAGAAGAAGCATGGGAACGTGGCAACTCTGTACTCCTTCAATTGACGGATGGCAGTTATGTCCACATTGGTATGACCATTTACAGCTTTACCACAGATGAACCCATTGAAAAGTACACGTCACCTGTGGGCAATTCAGATGTACCCTATCCAGTCGCGTATTCTGCTACAAAAGCTTACTTTATGCTGGATAGCCAGTGGATGTTGCGTACCTATGTTGAGGATGAAGAAGATGGCTACCCTTCCTTTTATTTTAAAGTGAGTGATGACGTGAAGCACTCCTTTCACTCTGTCTCCATTCATGAACGCGTTGGCGGTTAATGTAAACAAAGGTTGTCAAAAAAACTTTTTCCTTCAGATCCATCTTCATAGCCTTTAATCCTCAATCAGTCCTCTCTTAAAATGTCGACTGGTAAATTCACAAAGATCAAACGTATTCATGCCCACGACGGTCCCATTTGGAATGCTAAATACTCGCCTGATGGCACTAAATTAGCCACAGGATCAGCCGATAGCTTTGTTCGCATTTGGGACACCACCACTTGGAAAGAGCTCGGTAGTACCCGTCACCCTAAAAAAGTCACTTGTGTTGCATGGCATCCCACACAAGATCGACTCCTTAGCTGCTCCTTTGAAGGCATCTTTCTCTGGAACGCCATTGATGGCACATTGCTCTATGAACTTGAATCCAATGAAATGCAAGTATTGGACTGGTTTCCATCTGGACAATTCTTTGCATGTGGTGACGATCATGGCGTTTTGTACGTGTATTCAATGGCAGGCAAATTAGTTTGTTCCCATCGATTCACAGAAACCACAAGCTACATTCGTGGATTGACAGTGGTGGATGAACACAATGTCATTGTGGATGTATCTAGAAAGAAAGGAGGCAAGTCTTACACTTTGTTTTCAATTGGATTCAGGAATAATGCACTGTTTGTGCAATGGAAGAAGGCAGGTGAAGGGATTTATAGCAAGATTTCACCAGTGTTTGAAAAAAAGTATGTGTTGGTAGGTTCATACGATAATGAGTACATTGACATGTGGAATTTGGAGTCCCGCAAGATTGTGAAGCAGTACAAGGGGTTTGCACAGGATTCATGTACGTGTGCGATTGGTGGAATGAGGGGTGAGTATGTGTTGGGTGGAAGTGGGAATGTAGTGATGATTTGGAACAGATATGAGGAGACTGTGATGTACAAGTTGGAGGGACATGATGAATTGGTGAATGGGATTACGTTGAATCCAAAGAATTCGTTGGAGTTTGCTAGCTACAATCAGGATGGAACGATACTTGTTTGGAGGATTGGAGTGCAAGCCAAGGTGAATAGCAAAACCAAAGCACAATTTGCACCTGGAAAGGTGATCAAGATGATGAACGATGCAAGTAGATTATGGTTTGATGCGTTGACGATGATGTTTAGGACAATGCTAGTGTCGTGTCTTCTTCTTCTGCAACGAGTGTTGTGTCAATCCATCAAGGCGCTGAGGCAAGTACAGAGTTTCTCTTGATTTAATCTCCATTAGGATGAAGTGTTGGTTGGTGAGGTACAGGCATTGACCAAACAGATCAAGGAATTGCAGGTCGACATGACAGTGTTGAAGGAAGAGCGTGACAAAACTGTTGGTGGATTACATGACCTCATTGGTGATTTGGAACGTAAATTGCAGATTGTAGATGAGCTTGTTGCTAGAGGAGCGCTTGTAGATGACTTGCAGACTCGCTTGATTAGCTTGGAAGACTCCTTGAAACCAACATCTCTAGTGGATTCCAACTATGCCTTTCAAGCCACACTTGTCGACATCAGTCCATCCTCTGGCAGTCCCAACTGGATGTCTCTTCCACTCCTTTCTGCCACTCCATCCGACGTACCTGTGGTCAGGGGCTGCCTCGTTACCCTCCAGCTCACGGGTACAAGTAGCTTTCTCACTTTTGTTCATGGTTCAGCCCTCACCTTTCCTTTGAATCATTTTACCTTTCAAATGTACGCAAGCTTGCACCAAGTCTCCGCTAATCCATGCAGTCTGTTCCTCTTGGAAGCTTTACCCAATGCACAATGTACCATTCGATCAGTTGCTCATGGAGATGTGGTTGGATTGAAGAGGAACGATATGCTTTACCCTCAAGGTTACCTTGCAACCACAGTTGAAAATCAAGATGACGTGGATGCACAACTCACCATGGTTCCAGTCATGCCTCAAGGTGCTCATAGCAATGAGTACAAATTGATGCGTTTCATTGGATCCAAGCGTCATCATCTATCTTGTGTCACTATCCAGGATGTTCATGGTGCTCCCTACAAGGTGCTTGCTGCTCGCTCCATTTTACCTGAACCAAGTGGCTTGTTCGTGGTAAGACAAGTATTGCAATAACAGTTAATTTTTTGTTTACTACTTTTTATGATTATTAATCTGCGACTTGTAAAACAAATTTACAATTATCAAGTCGCAATCAAGGATGCACAATTCTCACCAGATGGATCACAGTTGGTTACATGCGTAGATGATCGTACGTGCATCATTTACGACACTACAGCAAACTACTTTTTTACTTTATATGACACGTAGTAGAACTGGACGCGTATCCATACACTGTTTCACAATACATCCATGATCAAATGTCTTACTTGCTCATGGCATCCGCGTGAACCACTGCTTTTGGTAGGTGGATTTGGTCGCGTATATCGATGGAACACGCTTGCAAGTACATCATTATCCAATAGCCTGACCATACGGTAGACGGGTATATTGACACGCTGCATGCCTCTACGTGAAGGATGGGCATTAGCACTTGCATGGTTTGCAGATGGTCAACGGTTTATTTGTGGCACAGAGAATGCGATACTTTACATTTATGCAAGTCCATTTGGTTTGGTTTAATCCATCCTAGTCTAAAAGTGGACGACTGCTATCAGAATATCAAGTGGATGATAAGTCGACCTGTACGAATCGTATCACTGTCCTTGACAACAATACCCTGGTTGTCATGATCTACAATGATTTTGGAAGCTCAATCATCCAATTGCAAGTAAACTATTTTAATGAAATTAGTCTAGTGTGGCGACAAGACGGCCTGCCTTTTCTACAGCGCCATTCAACACTGTATCAAGGACGCTATTTATTATTAGCACCACGGCATCATACACAAATGATTCTCTGGGACCTACAGACCAAAACAAGTGTGCAAAAGTATGAACGCAAGCAATCAGGTGACGTGGAAGCTGCTCTTATCGGTATAGAGAGTGAATTTGTAGTTGGCAAGAATGGAAGCATGTACTTTGTTTATGTAGTTAATAGGGGTTAGAGTATGGAAGTCTTGTTGTGTGGGATCGTAGTTCAGGTGAATCTGTGCACAAGGAGAGACGGGGTTATTTGGATGGTGTTGTGGGAATCGTGGCGAATCCAGCTCATCCACAAACATTTGTTACTTTTGGCGATACTCTTCACATTTATCAACTAGGCAAGTTGCTTTTGATTGTCAAAGTGATTTCTGTGTGTGTGTAGAGTACAGCAACAGCATTCTTTCTAGGTTAAAGAGTATAACGCGTTCCTTTCTTTGATTAGTACCATCAGTCCATGGCATTCAGTAGTGTTCTCAGTAGCAGTGACCTCCAGCATAAACATTGTGTCAAACACACAGACAATGGTCTAATGCTCGTTTATAGCATGTCTCTGTTACCAGGAACACTTGACGCTATCCTTACATCCCCAAATGGTAGAAACACAGACATGGATATTGAACGAGCCATCGTAAATGTAGCGTGAGTTGCAACCCCAACCAAACTTGATTTCTTCACAGGATTTCCCAGTGTGACGAGTTCTACCACCACTGGTACATTTGATACTACATGTAGAGCCGGATTGATAGCATGCACCATCTTCCCATTTACAAGCAAGTGCGTTTCCACGACGGTTCATGGAAGAGGGTGAAGTATATGAACCCAAACATGTATCTCTATTGTCAATGTTCCTACATGATTCAGTGTACCTTGCAGCACAGTTGGCTTGTACGGTTGCAGGCATAACGCTTACCAAAATCGTAATGAAAGCGAGAATGAGCATTTCAGATGGTGAGAAAGTTTGGACAAGAAGAATTATGGAGAAACACTCGTTTATAGTAAGGTCTTGTCTCAGTTATAAGAGCACCTGGATCCTTCTGCGCACACACCAACAGACAGCTCACACAAATATCCATTGTGCACGTTGACAGCATAGTAAAATTCACAGGAGGAGGTGATTTCACTGCAGGAGGAGGTGGGTATTCTACCAGTACTGCTGCAACTGCCCCGTAAGGCTGCTGGAATGGTGCTTGCAGAAATGACGCTTGTCAAAATCGTGATGAAAGCGAGGAATTGCATCAGAAATGGGGGAAATTGAGGAGGAGAAAAGGAATTGTGAGGAGAACTGGTTCTCGTCCCCCCCCCCTCACATGCTGTACAGGATTACGCGTCGCTAGTGAGGTTGAAGGACTGAGAGGCACAACTTTTGCCTGGCATGGACGTGGTACAGAGTTGAATCACTCTTGTTTATCACAAGACCATGTGTCAATTACAGAGTACAGGCAGGTCCATCTTCACATCCCAATGGAAAAGGAGCAAAAACACACAAATGTGTAGGCTGTTCAGGAGAGTAAAACGCGTTACAGTCGAATTTGACGATATCCTTGCACGAAGTTCCACTATAGTAACGAATTCTACCACCACTGTCACAACGAATAGGTTCCACAGTTGCAGGCATGACGGTTGTTGGCATAGCGCTTACCAAGATCATAATGAAAGCGAACATGAGCATCAGAAGTGGTAGAGATGGAAAGAATTCTATAGAGTTTTTGTTTGAGCACTCAAATACATCACTAGTTGCTAAAGCGTCAACAGGTAGGTCCAAGTGCACGTTTATAGCAAGTTTCGAGCACTGTCTTATCTCATCTTGCAAGAACTTCCATCTTGGCATCCATCGAGGGAGGACCACTCACACAAGAATCCATAAAACACTCCAACCAAGTAAGAGTCTTCACAGTCAGATTCGTTTTTGACGTCCCTGCAAGAAGTGACAGCTTCATAGCGAATGTTGCTGCAAATGTCGGATTGCATGGTAGTTGCTGGAATGGCAGTGGCTGACAAGGCGCTTAACAAAATCGTAAGGAAAGCAAAGGCGTGCATCAAAAGTGAGGTTTGGATGAAAAAGATTTGGTGGGAAGAAAAGAATTCTGAAACGTGCTGTGGGTTCGCACCTGAAACAAGAATTTTGATCTTGCTGAAAGCTGTTGGGAAAGGCGAAGGTGGTTTAGTGTTGCTAAAAGTTCTATAGCATGGCACTACCTGGTATGCTGAAACCACTAGGTTTATTACTTGCGGAATTGCATGACAGGCTCAGGCTTGGTCTTGAGGATGCCTTCAATCTCTTCCATAATCTCCTCAGTCAACTTGCTCTTGACTTCCAATGACTTGATGTTTTCAATGACTTGTTCCTTCTTACTGGCACCCATGATCAAAGAAGTCACATTAGAGTTCTTCAAACACCATGCCAAAGCCAATTGAGTGGTGCTGCAACCCAATTTCTCTGCAATCTTGTTCAATCCATCCACCTTTTCCAACTTAGCCTTACCTTCCTCTGTGCTCAACATTTCCCTTTGCTTGATCAACAAGTTGTTGGTGGTACTGCTCAACCTGGAACCCTCTGGAATGCCCTGGTTGTACTTGCCAGTCAAAATACCACCAGCCAAAGGTGACCAAATAGTCGTTCCCATACCATACTTGCGATACAATGGCAAATATTCCTTTTCAAAGCGTTCACGATGGAACATGTTGTACTGGGGTTGCTCCACCACAGGTCCAATCAATCCAAGACGGTTGGCAATTCCCCATGCTTCACTGATTTCCTCAGCACTCCATTCACTTGTACCCCAATAAAAGGCCCATCCACGTTCAATGACATGGTTAAAGGCACGTACAGTCTCTTCCATGGGAGTAAGTGGGTCAGGACGATGAGCAAACACGACATCCACGTAATCCATTTGCAATCTCTTCAAACTAGCAGCAAGACCTTCAACAATGTGCTTACGAGACAGTCCAGCGTCATTTGGGCCTTCACCACCCCAAAACAACTTTGTGGAAATGACGAGGTCTGAACGCTTCCACCCGAGACGCTTGATGACGTTGCCCATTTGGATTTCTGAGCGACCTGCCGCGTAGACTTCAGCAGTATCAAAGAAATTCACACCGTGTTCATAGGCTGTTTTCATGCATTCCAAAGCAATGTCTTCTTCTACTTGACCACCATAAGTGAGCCATCCACCAAGGGAGAGGAGGGAGACTTTGAGACCTGTGTTGCCGAGAAGACGATATTCCATTTGAGAGAGATGAAAAGGTAAAAAAAAGATTTTGGTGGGAAACGCGTGATTCGGTTCAACTGTGGGGGTTGCTTACAAATCACCCGTTCCTGCTCCACATGTCCAATGCTCATCACACATCCCCCCCTCCATGGCCCTCGGATCCGTCCGTCATTCATGCCACACGCGCGCAGATAAACAAACTGAAGGATGGCGTCACCACTGTTTCTGTGACTGCTTTTCACACGCGGCCATGTGCTCACCAGTATTTTACGACCTGCCTGCTTCTCGCCCATCTGAAAAAATCTTTTTCTCCCCAATTATTCTTTACCCCCAATCCCTTTAACGCCCCACGCTTTCTATTTTGACTGCTATTAACGAATTTAACTAGTCATCATGAACAACACACTCCTTATTCTTTCTTTCTTCACGCTCCTCACGGCTGCTGCTCGTATCCACACACCTGGTTTCGGACCTACTCCAGTCAACACTGTGTACTCTACCAAGACTATTGCTCGTTCCGGTACTGAATTCGTTTCCTCTCCTCGCGATACCGCTCTTGCTTTTGCCAAGAAGCAGTTTAACCTCAAGGAAGGTGACTATGTTGTCAAGCGTGCTTACAAGACCGCTCACAGCGGTGTGACCCACGTCTACCTCCGTCAAGTCCTCCAAGGTACTGAAGTTGCCAACGGTGATATGAACATCAACGTTGACAAGAACGGCAACATCTTGTCCTATGGTTCCTCTTTCCTCCCCATCACCCGTGATGTCCTTGCCAAGTCCAAGACCTGGACTGGTGCTAATGCCAGATTTGTGACTCCAGTCCAAGCTTTGAAGACTCTTGCTGATCACATCAAGCAGCCTTTGGACGTGTCTACTGTCCAAGAACGTGCCTCCAATGCTGAAGGCGGTCGCCCATCCTTCAAGTTGGATGGTGTTGCCTTTGCCAACGGTGCTGTTGTGGCTGATCAAACCTATGTTCAAAACGAACAAGGTGTCCTCCAAGCCACCTGGAGAGTCAATGTCCCCATGGAAGACAACTGGTTTGAAGCTCAAGTCTCCGCTGATGGCACCAAGGTCCTCCAATTGAACGATTGGGTCGCTGATGCCTCTGCTTTCAACGTCTATCCTTTCAATGAAGTGTCTCAACCTGACAAGGTCAGCCGTAAGCTCATTGAAAGCCCAGAAGACTCTGTTGCTTCCCCCAACGGTTGGTTCGACCAAGGTGATGCCAAGTTCACCTCCACCATTGGTAACAATGTGTGGGCTCAAGAAAACTGGAAGTCCTTTGGTGACTGGAAGACCAACCAACGTCCAGAAGGTGGTGCTAATCACATCTTTGATTTCCCATTCGATTTGAGCAATGCTGACCCCAAGTCCTATGTCAACAACTCTGTTACCCAGCTCTTTTACATGAACAACGTCATCCATGACTTGTACTACAAGTATGGTTTCGATGAAGTTTCCGGTAACTTCCAACAGAACAACTGGGGCAAGGGCGGTAAGGGTGGTGATGCCGTGATTGCTCACGGTCAAGATGGCAGTGGTACCAACAATGCCAACTTTGCCACTCCACCTGATGGTCAACCTGGTCGCATGCGCATGTACGTCTTCACCATGACTAACCCCAAGAGAGATGGTACCATCTCCAACGACATTATTGTCCACGAATACGCTCATGGTATTTCCAACCGTCTTACTGGTGGACCTGACAACTCCAACTGTCTTGGTTTTGGTGAATCCGGTGGTATGGGTGAAGGTTGGGGAGATTGGCTCGGTACCGTCCTTCAATTGAAGGAAACTGATACTCCAGCCACCATCATGCAAACTGGTTCATGGGTCCTTGGTGAAAGTGGTAAGAAGACCATCCGTAAGTTCCAATACTCCACTGATGTCGCTGTCAACCCAACCAACTACACCTACCTTAACCAAGGTGCATGGACTCCCGTCCACTCCACTGGTGAAATCTGGGCCAACATCCTCTATGAAATGTACTGGTCTCTCGCCAAGGCAATGAAGAACAAGTACAACCCTGACTTTTACAGTGCTGACAAGAACTCCTACAACACCCTTGCCATCCAACTCGTTATTGACGGTATGAAGCTCCAACCATGCAGCCCCAACTTTGTTTCTGCTCGTGATGCTATCCTCAAGGCCGAAGAAGTGATCCACAATGGCAAGTACAAGTGTGCCATCTGGTCTGCTTTTGCCAAGCGTGGTGTTGGTGCTGCTGCCAAGTCTGGAAGACCAATTGTTGGTGATTTCAACGTCCCTGAAGCATGCAAGGCTGAAGTGACTGAACCACAAACTCCAGCTGAACCCAAGCCAGAAGAACCCAAGCCAGAGGAACCCAAGCCAGAAGAGCCAAAGCCAGAGGAACCAAAGCCAGAAGAGCCAAAGCCTGAAGAACCCAAACCACAAGAGCCAACTGCTCCATCCAAGTTCAACCCAACCGCTTAAACAACGGTTTTAACGAATAATTGAGAGTGTAGTATCGTAATGACTGTTACCCTATAAGGTAACCAAATGAAACTTTTGTAATGACACTTGTTGAAAGTATGAGGCCATCGTATGAGCTGGCTGAATGTGTGGCACCACAGAATCTCATGCGAGCACGAGTCCCCAGATAAAAATTCCGTTATTCCGTCAAACTTTTATTTTGTCATCATGTCACTTTTCTTGCAGTTTATACGTAGCTGCACCCTCACAGCAGCCAAGAAACCATTGGAAACCATCTCGATAGCCACTGCAATCACTTCATTTGCTTGTTATTCCCTCTGGATCCACCTTCAAACTTCAACTTATATTCAGCATCTGTCACAAGCATCGACTGCCAACGTCCTCTATTCTGCTCACCATTCTACCCTCGTCCCTTTACAAGGAGAATGGCAAACATCACTTGATCAAGTACGATTACAACAAGTTCATCTCGATTTACCTAAACGCCTTCCTTCCAGTTCCTCTGCAGCTGTTTGGGAGTCCATTCGTACCCTCTATTCAACCATGCACGCCTACCAATACGTGAATGAGGGTGATGATGCCCTACCCATTGGTTTAAAAGACATTTGCATGCATCCTGATGAATCCATGGACTGTATGCACCTTCCTGTGCTCATTTCGACGCGTCAACAAGACCAATCCCCCACATTTCGTGCATTGAACCTCTCTGATGCCCAGGATAGCAAGTGGATTCAACCCAATTCAAAAGTAGTCATGTCATTTGCATTTCAAACCAATGCTGACACATCATGGGAATGGATGACACATGCCATTGAGTTTGCTGCATCAACAGATGATCCACTTGTCCTTGTAAATGTACCAAAGTACAAGCAACATGAATCTATTACATGGTCAGAAATTGCATCGGATGTAACATGGCACATTCGTTCCTTGATTGAAAAGACCAATCCAGTTGAAGTTGGCGTTGTTGCATTGGCCTATGTACTCATGTATGCTACACTTGTCCTACTGTTTATGAGGATGCGTGCATTGGGTTCCAGGTTCACTTTGGCTACCTTGTTGGTCTTGTCTTCCACTGCAGCCTTTTTCCTTGCTCTGTTGACTGCTGAAGCACTTGGCGTGCGCATCGATGTGTTGCTATTGAGTGAAGCCATTCCCTTTTTAGTTATTGTTATTGGATTTGAAAAGCCTTATACCCTAACCAAGGCTGTTTTGGCATCTGAATTCGATAGGCCAACTCGAACGCCTGGTGAAACTCGTTTGATCACTCAATTGAAGCATGGTTTGGACAAGACACTACCATTGCTTTTGCGTGAGTATGCATTTGAACTTGGATTGTTGTTGGTTGGTGTGTTTTCCAACATCACTGGCCTACGAGAGTTTTGCATCCTTGCCATCCTCATTTTGTTGTATGACGGCGCCTTTTTGTTTACCATGTATCCCGCTGTACTCTCACTCAAATTGGTGGTTATTCAAATGAGACGTGCTTACAAAAAGTCCACTAATGCAGGTCTCTTGCATCAAATGACGGTTGGTGCTTTGGCATGGGATGAATCTACTACAGATAAGGGTTTGGTACATGCAACAACAGTTGGAACGTTCCTTGGTGGTGCAGAAGCAATCCTTCCTCGTGAATCCTCTGTCTTTAACCCCAAGATGGCACGTGTCAAGTTGTTTTTGATGATCATTTTCCTTGGTGCACATGTTTTCAACTTTCTCAGTACATTCCATGGACAAACACTGCATTTGAGCAAGCCTGCTGTGCCCATTCAACTCAAGCAAGGTTTGGATGTGCATCAACCCATCACATCTTTTTATGTTGGTCAAATCATTACTGCTCGTCAACCCAAAGAAAACTTTGTAGTGGAATTAACCACACCCTTTGTGTTCAAGTTTCGTCATGCTCCTATTCATCCAAAAGAGTCCTTTGTGTTGAAACGTACACCTGTGCTCATGACCATTCCTTCAATGATTTATGAAGCCATGCAAGTGATTACAGGACTGCATGATGTGGTACTTGGAAGATGGCTGGTAGTGGCACTGTTGGCACTTGCTGCAACCACTGTTTACTTTTGGAATGAAGCACGCAAGTTTCGTTTATTGACTTTGGTAAAGGATCAAGAAATCAAGCACAAACATCGCACGTCCATCAGTATACCTCAAAAGGAACCACTACCTACAAATGTTGATGAATCTCTTGCAAAATTATCAGCGGATCCTTCTAGCGTTGTGGATACAGATATTGTGCAATTGGTCAAGTCTGGCAAATTGCCTGCCTACAACCTTGAAAAATGTTTGCAAGACTATACGCGTGCTGTTCACATTCGTCGCATGCTCATTCGTATGTTGTTTCATTTTTACTTTCTAATCTTCATCTAGAACGCCTTGATCAATCCACCTTGCCTTACATGCACTTTGATTATGCTCGTGTTCATGGACAATGCTGTGAAAATGTGGTTGGGTACATTCCACTTCCAGTTGGCATTGCAGGCCCACTCAAAATTGATGGCATCAGCTACTCCATTCCAATGGCAACAACAGAAGGAACACTTGTCGCCTCTACTTCTCGTGGATGCAAAGCATTGAATGCAGGTGGAGGTGTATCCACAGAATTACTTAATGATGGTATGACCCGTGGACCTGTTCTTGAATTCCCAAGTATTCGTGAAGCAGCTGAATTCAAACGATGGGCACAATCCACATCAGGATGGACTGTCATTAAAGAAGCCTTTGAATCCACAAGTCGATTTGCACGCCTCATCAAACTTCAAGTCACACTGGCAGGAAAACTTGTCTTTATTCGATTTGTCACATTTACTGGTGATGCAATGGGCATGAACATGGTATCCAAAGGAGTAGAAGCATCGCTTGTACTTGCCCGTACACACTTTCCAACCCTTCAAGTCATTGCAGTCAGTGGCAACTATTGTACGGATAAGAAACCAGCTGCCATCAATTGGATTGAAGGAAGAGGTAAATCTGTGGTTGCTGAAGCTATTATTCCAGGGCACATTGTTCAATCTGTCCTTAAAACCACCGTCAAACAACTCGTTCAACTCAATACCACCAAAAACCTCATTGGATCTGCCATGGCAGGCAGTGTTGGTGGATTCAATGCTCATGCAGCTAATCTCGTTACTGCAGTCTTTCTTGCAACAGGTCAAGATCCTGCACAAAACGTGGAAAGTTCCAATTGCATCACCATCATGAACACTACTAATAATGACCAAGATCTTTACATGTCTTGTACCATGCCATCCTTGGAAGTAGGTACTGTGGGTGGAGGCACACAATTACCTGCACAATCAGCCTGTTTGGAATTACTGGGAGTCAAAGGACCTCATCCAAGTGAACCTGGTGCACATGCAGCTCAACTCGCTCGTATTATTTGTGCTACTGTCATGGCTGGTGAATTGTCACTTTGTTCAGCATTGGCAGCAGGACATTTGGTTACTTCACATATGAAATTGAATCGACAGTCAACTAAATAATGCGCATGTACACTATTTATCCAGTAATCTGTAGAAATCAGCAACCAAATAAAGTGATCCACAAATCACAATTGGTCGATGGTGAGTGTTTTGTTTTTCCAGCCAATCAAATGCATGTTGTAAGGATTCTACACTGACTGTACGTGTGGTTGGATAGAGTGACTGTATACTGCTGATCAAATCGGTGGAAGGAATGGGTTGAACCCATGGCATGGATTCTACTGATGAAAACAGAGTGACAAGGACAATATCGTTGGGTTGAATGTGGAGGTTACTGAGAACTTGAATGTGATTTTTGTGACTACTCATACTCAGTATCCAAACACGGCCTTGTGGTGATGATGGTGAGAGTGAGGAAGCAAGTGCAGATGCACCTGCAGGATTATGAGCACCATCCACAATAATGTCGAGGTGGTTGCGGAATGTATGGCGTGAGAATCGACCTTTCCATACAGTGCGTTCAATAGAAGGCACGAGGTTATTGGGATTGAGTTGGAAGGTAGTGAGGATACGAGTAATGAGGATGGCTGTTGAGAGATTTGCAATTTGAGCAGAAGAGGTGCCGAGTGGTGCACGGCACTGTACGCGTCTCCCATCCACTTGGAAACTGAGCAAGGTAGTGTCTACTATTTGAATATCCTCTGTATGTGCTAAATGGACTGGTCCAGTTTCCATCAATGCAGCTTGATTTTGAATCCATTCGTAAATGTCTGGATTGTCCTGTATGCCAACCACCACAGGTACATCCTTTCTAAATATTCCACACTTGTTGATGACAATGTCCTTGAGTGTTGGTCCAATAATGGTTTCATGATCCATACTGATACTGGTGAGAATGGTGACAAGAGGCTGTGGCACGACATTCGTCGCGTCATTCAATCCACCCAATCCACATTCAATAATGGCTACATCAACCTTTGGAATGGATTTGTCTAGGCAAGGGAGTGAATTGGTATGACCTGCAAAGAGGATAAAGGCCAATGTAGTCTGCTGTTCAAAATAGGAAACAGTGAAGCCTGATGACTGTGCAATCGTATCCAAATGATGCATACACGCGTTGAATTCATCTTTGGTGAGGATGGGGTCGTTGTTGATGCAGATGGTGTCGAATGGACTGATGAGATGGGGAGATGTGAATCGACCAACACGATAATTGTTGCCTGTGAGAATGGAGGAGGTGATTGCTGCAGTAGATCCCTTTCCGTTGGTACCTGCAATGTGGATGACTGGAAAGGTGAGATGTGGTGAGTTGAATCGCGTGAGCAACAGTTTGATGTTGGTCGTGGTATATTCTTGAGACATGAGAATTTTCTGAAGAGTCAAGTGTCAATGCAGCAACATTGATGAGATGAAACCATGCGACAAGTGGTCTATTTGGATGCCTTTTTAAGTGAAAAGATATGCCTGAGAGACTTGGTAAAGGAGTTAGTTTTCTGCACAATGGGTTTGGTGTAGTCGTTCATGTGATAATAATTGAGTCCTTTTAGTTGCTCTAGAGTGAGGCGCTTGTTGGGGTCCTTGGCAACCATCTTTTTGATTAATTTGCGAACTGAAAGACTGGAAATGGCATCCAGATTGAATGGTTGTTTGGAGAGGATGAAGGCACGCTTCTGCTCATCTGGCGAGTCTTTTAATAATCCTGGCCACAATTGGTGATCCTTCATGGCTAACCACATCATAATACGTCCCACAGAATACATGTCCATGGCAAAGGTAGCAGTGACTGAAGAGTGAAGTGCTTCAGGTGCACAGTAGTCAAAAGTAGCAAGTTTAACTTGATCCCAAGGGTTACATGCTCCCTCAAAATCAATCAATTTCCACACTAGCATACCATTTGCATCTTCGAATGACACTAGGTTGGATGGTTTGAGGTCACAATGCACAATCTTGTGATCTTGCAGTGCTTGGAGAATGTCCGCCAATGAATCGAGCAAAATCCTGAGCTTGATGCCTTTGAAGGAGGGAGTATTTTCATACATTTCTTGCATAGATGGACCACCCAACTCGAGCGCAATAAAGCACCATGGCACACTGGATGCAACGCTTGACATTTTGTAAAAAGCAATAATACTGACAATCCATGGTGACTGAATCCGTCCAAGGATATCACATTCATTGTCAAATGTGCGTTTTTCATGCGAAAACTTGAGCACCGCTTCTTTCCCAGTTGGAAAATAATCTACCTTCCAAATGGTTGAACGTTCATTTGTGTGCATTCGTTCCAAGAGGCGACAAGTGGAGTAGATGAGTTGTCCACTCTGCAATTCTGCTGGTTTGGATGGCCGCAATCGCGCTTTTGTTGGACCCAAAGTCCACTCATGTAGTGAACCGTCACCATGGAGAGAGATGAACCCATTTGAGCCTTTTCTCAGTTGCAGCAATTGGTAAATCTCTGGAAAGGCATTCATATTGAAATTTCTTGACTTATTGGTCTTGAAATCGTGAATTGCCAAACCGCCTACAGACATTATAAACTAAGAAGTTGGACTTGCGGTAAATCCGGGAAACTAATAATTCGGCATGTTCACCCAGTAAAACTGCATCGCTTATATAAATGTTAGTTTCATTTGAAACGGTTGTTTCCCAAATAACTCGTTTTGTAACTAAATCACAAACAGCAAATTGTCTGTTAGTATAGCCCCAAAAAGCCAGATAGCGTCCACTGAACAACTGTGAAAACGATAACCGCTGATCAGGAACTCTTAAAATCGCTTCCAAATCCTCAACCCAAATCAACTTGAGCTCATAAAAATGATCAAGACTGAATATCCAAATTTTTGAAATTCTCTTTTGCTTGACAGCCACAGCCACCGTACCATTTTCAAGTACATAGAGATGACGAACAGTTACCCCTTTAGTCAATACATGTCCTTCACCCAATGGTCGGCCACTTTTACTCTATCTGTATAAGTAATCAAAGGGGAAACGTACAAACACTTGCAAGGACCGCTGATCAGCATCCGTGAGAATTACTGCCAACACCTGTCTGCCACTTTGAAGCCATTCAGTCTCCCCAAATCCAATAGAGTTGTTCACCAATTGATTCACATTGACCAAACAGCGTAATTGTTTACCACTGTTCTTGTCCCATAGAAAAATTCCGTGGTATTCGTCGATAATGAGTGCTTCTTGTTTGAATGGATGCCAACGCAATCTAGCGTATTCACCTAATGCGTAGGTTGCTACGATTTGCCAAGTCTATTGAGATTAATGCAAGCTGGTTGGGGAAGTATACATCAGTTCGAAACACACTGAAACATTCCTGCCTTGCAGCACCCTCATACAAAACAGCAAGGAATAGATCATCGAAAGAAAGAGATGCATCATAAAAACCATTGGATTCAAAAGGGAGATCGATCTTTTCTCTACGAATGTGATTCAATTCCATAAAGTGTGTGACTGCGAACACCAATTGTCTATTCTCACTTTCAATCCTATCTACACCAGCAAGCCACTTCCCCTCAATACAACCACTTAGAGCAGACCACTTTGCCCAGCACCTTCAAGTTTCTGCACAACATCCTTCACATCAAATCCACCTTGAACCAACTCCATCAAGTAATCCTCCACATTCGTATCAAGGAGTTGCAGCACATCCACACCTTGTTCCTTCCACTTGATATGCACCACAACTACCTCTGGCACTTCCTTTCCCTTGACCCATCCACACAATCCATCCAAATCACTCGATTCCCATTGCCTAGTCTGAGCAATCTTGTTCAAAGTCGTGCACAACTGCTCACCATCAGCCACTCGTCTCTTCTCATCCACTCCATCACACAGTTGTCCCAATACCAAATAATACTTGACCAACATCCCACACAAATCCAACGTCCACTCCTTGACCACATCATCCAATACAAACTTGCTCACATACTCTGTATCCAAATGCACCAACTTCCTAGAGAATTCCAACATGTACGCACTATAAGCAGCTTCCAAAGGCTCCTTGCACTCCTCCTGCATCTTGTTGAGCACACTCGTCAACGTCTTGACAAACACCCTACCCATTGGTAGCATGACACTCATCACCATCTCACTCAAACTATTCAAAATAGGCGTATACATTTGCATCAACATGACTTGATGTCCAAAATTAGCCTTGAATGCACCTTGTAACGCCACAATCGTATTACACACTTCAATATTGACAAGTTGTGATGGTGTACACACTCCTTGAACAATCTGAAACGAACCAGGTTGGACCAATTTACCCTCCAATTTAGATTCACAAAGCACGATGAGATCTACTCCAAGTCGTGCAATCTTGCCAAAACACCCCACATCAAACTTGACTGCTTCCAATTCACGTCCAAGTAGTCTTGCAAGGTTCACAATATCACTTTTGATGGGTGCTCCTTTTTGTGCAAATGATTTCAAAACAGCTTCTTCCAATGTGTGGCGACACTTGTTGATGTAGGCTGATTCAAAGGGTGA
>QZWU01000039.1:0-63435 GCA_004114255.1 Acaulopage tetraceros
TACCGTTGTCTTTTTAGCAGGGGTGGTGAGGGGTGATGGCGGTCGTTTGGACATTTTCTTTTTGTAAACAAAAAAATGCAACCACACGATCCATTTGACGAACACGTCCTCTACCCGTTTGTTCATCCCATTTACGCGTCATTCGTATAGGCCTCTTAGCTCATGGGATAAATTAACCCACAATGTTAACCTTGTTCTATCCCCTTTTAGCTCATATCGTCGAATTCGATTCCGCCTTTGGCCAGATGCTTCAACTGTTCTTCATGCTCGTTTTCAATTTCCTCTCGAGTACTCCAATGTTCCTAAGGATGGAGACGTATTTCTCAATTTGACTCCTTACAAACAGTCGCGTGTTTTGGTGGGTTTATCAACCAGTCAAACGTTGTGGTCACATGTTGAGTACGCTATTGCTGAATCTTGTTGGAAAGTCCAGTGGAGACACGTCAATTTAAAGACCAACAGGCTAGATGGTCAACGTATGATGCATACATCGGTTGCTGCATCCTACGATGACCCTGAACGGGATGCTAATGTTGCTTATGAAGCTAATCTGAATCTGGAAAAGAATCAAATGGGTGGATGGTTTTTGTGGACGTTGGGTGGGGCACAAGGTGGCTCAGTCAAATTGGGCGGTGCCTTTTTAACAGATGAGGCGTCCAATGTCCTCAGGTCCTTTAGGTATCAGCAAGTCAGGCAAGATGCTGTTTATGAGCCTCGTGGCGTCACTGCCGTTGCCCAGTACTCCAGTCAGTGGTTTGTACAGCTTTTAGAAGAGCCTTTGAGGCATCAGTACACGGTGCATTTGTCTGCAAGTAAATCAGATGACAAAGAACCCCTCCTCGTTGGCTCCTACATGCATCAGTTCCAGTATCCAAATGCTCGTGCAGTCACTTTGGTTGGAAGTGTGGAAAACAAGTTGAGTGGAAAGATGCGACTTCGTGTGGGTGGCATGTGGTGGTGGCGACCTTGGGGTTCTTTTCTTAAAGAGTACTTTAAATTGGACAGAGAATTGGGCGAACCTGGTGCTTATTGGAAGTGTTCATTGAACAGCGATGGTCAGGTGGAGGTTGGATTAGCGGCTTGGACCACACATACCGTTCCCCGTGTGGGCATGAGAATTGGCTTGGGAGTTGGAAGGTTGAATGGCAAACACATGGATGTGCGATTGGGTGGTGAATTTGTTATTGCAGGTTAAATACAGCCAATGATTAATTACTGGGAGGTGCAGCATGGATAAGAGTAAAGGCAACGACGAGCAATGAGGTCCCCACTACATCGCCAATGGCCGCTAAATAGGGTAAAGCATAATTGTCTGGATCATAACCCCATTTCCACAGATTGTCCGTCAACAGCTTACCAACCACCAGTAGGATCAATACAACCACAGCAGATACGATCGTGTACACCATAAATACTTGCATGGTCATCGCCACATGACCCAATTGAAACCAATGAACGCATGCTAAAAATATCCATTGAGTGGGAAAGTTGAGTAAAAATAAAACCCACCCTACCCTAAAGTAAGGTTCTGGTTGGTTGGAATGCAGTGCAGTCGACAGTCTACTAGTGAAAATCGAGGATAAATTCCCAGTGATGCCATTCAAAACAGGTACAAACAAGGCCATTCCTGCAAATTTGTCAATGTACGTTTCCAAAATCAACCCAGCCAAACTGCTGATCAGCATGGAAGCGATCAAAGGCGTCCATCCAGTCTTGACGATTGCACGAGAATGTTCGTTGTAAATAACCATCCTGACCCACAGTGGAATGAGCACGATGGTGGCTAGAAACAGTACCAAAGAGAGGATTGTGTGAATATAAACAAATATCATGCGACTCATTCCAGCAAATAAAATCAGCGTTACCAAGTCACCAAAACTACTTGCAATGGGTGTGGCTACATTGTCCGGGTTGATGTTGAGACGGCGACTAACCAAACACAATGCACACATGAATGCACCCAATGTCATGCTGCTGATGGATGCGCAGAGTGCTGTGGTGGTCATGAGAAGGAAGATTTCGCTGTTTGTCTCCTTTTCATGGGTGGTGATGTAGCCAAGGAAGAGGGCCAATAGACCAGCCAGTAATGCAATGACAATGGCTTGTAGTTGAAGCAAGTACAGGTTGCCAGCCACAAGACTTTTTCTAATTCTGTGACGATCCAAATAACCCAGGTTGGCAGCAGTGGACATGCGAGCAGCCAGATTCATCTCCAAGTTACCCTTTAGACCCAATAGAGCTGGAACAGCAATGAACATTTCCTTGATGTTATCAAAGACACTCCAATGCTGCACAATGTCGAACACCCAGCCTGCCATGATGCATCCAGCCATAGCAAATAGTAATGTTGGAAGAGATTCACGTATGAGTGCCCATTCAATGGATTGATTTGGATCGGATGATTTGTGAAGGGAGAGTATGGGAAGTTGATCTGGTTGACGCAGTGAAGATGTGCTATTTAATGAGATGGATCGTGTACGAGTGTGATGGGTTTGCAGGGCTGTGGTGGTGGCTGATGGACCGAGTAATGGCGATGCAGTTGTGGCCATTTCTTGTTGAAATGAATTGTGCCTTTTGCAGAATTGTCCAGGGTACTTTACCATCCTTCAAAGTACTTGAAACAAGCAAGATGTATGCGCATATACTGGGGTTGACACGCATATAGTGTGGCATTTTTGGATATCCAGCCTATAGCCCATGGTCATTTGGTAATTTCTCCTATTCTTGTTTTTAACATGCTAGCTCATTGTACCAAAGTGCAATGCTGTGCCTTTGAAGAATTAACAGTATTAGATCATGCTGAAAAGCTCCATGACTTGCCTGCAGAGTATATGAGTGATATTCTACCAAGTGCAAAGAAGCTTGCTATTACTATGCAACTCACCAACTACAACTTGCTTCAAGTAAATCCTTACATTTGATTGGAGTAACATCTAGTAGAATAATGGTATCTTGGCTTATCAAGCTGTAAATCATGTTCATTTTCATTTGATTCCTAAACCTAATCAAAAGAATGGTCTTGGTATCAAATGGTCACCCTTGCAAGTCACTCAGGAAGAGTTGAAACGGTTGCAACAAGACTTGAACTCCAAGCTATAAGAAATTCTCCTTTGTGACTGCTCTTTTATTTTCTCATGGATTATGGATTTGGCGATCCTGCACGAAAATTCATTCAAGATGCCCTACTTGACAATGACCCACTCACCGTGATTGATATGGTACAGGAAAAGTATGGAAATGTGGATGATCGCCTTGCTCCAATTTATCCTCTGCTTGATCATTCACACATTCCACGTCGATTATTCTACCAACAACTCGTCACACGCACCAAAAGTGCCTTGATGAACAAAATTGCTCAATCTAGTATGAGCAAGGATCAAGTCAATCGAACGTGTCAGTCCATGATTCCTCATTTGGTACAAGACGAACTTCGTGAAGTTATTTTAGCACTGTTGGACAAGTATCACGCTCAGTTGAATAGAGATACACTCGACATTCTCTCTGATAACGCGTATTTCAAGTGGTGTCCCATCCAGGTAAAGCAACGTCTCTGGAGCATGAATTCCACAATGTATGCAGCACATTTATTGCCATTGGTGGCTAAATACACGTCAGATGCTACAGTCGTGCGGTATGCTCATGAAATGAGATTGAATGACATTTCGATTTGTTGCAAGGAAAACCGTGCGCAACATTCCATCATCAAAATCATTTTGGAGGTTATTGGTAGTGATTTCAAGTTGTATGAGCATGCACTGGACCTCCTTTCCACAGTGTATTCCACCAGCGGTAATCCCACTGTTTGCATGTTGCGTGTAGATCTCGTCATGGCACTCCATGAGACTAATCAACATGATTTACTTGCATTGGAACCTTGCTACACTGTGGTTTGGTCAATCGACGCCTCTCAAAAAAGTCAACAATTGGATGGTAGGCGCGTTGAAGACTTGAGAAAAGTGTTTGAAGGTCTATCAGGCAAGTCCAGTGCACCACGATTAGCTGGGTTCCTTGGTGATCCTCGCATCATGCACGCTCTGGCCTCACACGCTCTATCAACACTTTGGACAGCCACTGCATCTCCTCAAAAGACCAATCAAGTTAAGAATGATCGTAATTTGCAGTGGATGCTGCAGGCATTGACCATTGGCGCTTCAGCCTATGCGCTCTTCAAGACTGCTTCCACCAAAGTACCACGAGTAAACAAGGAATTCTTTATGGGTAAATGGCTGGTTCAGTTCTGTAAAATGATGACGCGTGATCAAAAGGCATTTGTGGTCAATGGCGACACTTTTGTACCTTCGCAAGGCATGTCAAACGACATTGCGGACCTCTGTAGGCAAGAGGTTGTGGCCAAATTGCTACTTTATCACTATACATTGGATAGAATGAACCACATGGATGTGAGTAGTGTGGCTTATTTACTAAGTGCAATCTTTGATATGCTGGCGGATGCAGATGTTCATACCAATGGACCTCGTGATGATGACTGGCCACTACATGACACACTTGCTCAAACTATTGGCATGGTCATCCTTCAACAACCAAAACTCCTACGATCCATCCTAATCACAAAATGGAAACAGATTGTTATGGATGACTTTTTAGTATTACTTGCCTCTCGTTATGGCAGCTGGTGTGCTCATACTCAAGTACTCTCCATCTGCATACATATTCTCATGGATATTCAACGTCAAGTGAAGCGTGGTACGGAGACTATCGGACCCCACGATTTACTGCCTTTTGCACCCACCATTTCCATCTGTGTGGACTGGTTGCATCCCATTTTGAAGCGCACGTGGCATGAACCTCCTCAGCACATTTCTGGAACCATCACTCGACTTTATACCTTGTTGGTAGCGTTAAATGCAACATTGTACCTTAACCTCAATTTAAAAACTTTATGAAATTGTCACTAATCTTGTTCATTTCCACTGTTGGTGCTCAAGCACATTTAGTTTATCCTACACCACGTGGACCATCCCAACCGTCACTGAATGCTAATCATCAACGTGTAAAGTGCAGGGGACACGCAGCACCAGGTCCAATTACGACACTTGTTGCTAATTCTTTTGTTGATCTTGTATTGAATGTCAAGGTGGCTAATCGTGGTCCATGTTCTGTGCATTTGATGGATGAGAATTTAGAGGGTGATGTAGCATTGACGGATGATCACTGGGACTGTGCTAATACGGAACATGAGCAACACACTATGAGGGTATTTATTCCAGCCAATCAAAAGGGTAGAAAGGTGTTGAGGTGGTACATGGAGAACTGGCATGTGCAGATACCTGAAGTGTATGAAGACTGTGCTGATGTGGAGATTGTGGAAAAGAAGGATGAGGAGCAAGAGGGTCATGAAGAACTGTAATGAGAGATTTATTGTGAAGGGGTGTACAAAAAGGGACAAAAGGTGACTTTACCACTTTGCCATAGGATTGACAGTAAAGAACCTTGAGTGAATTGGTTGGCAAAGGTAAAATGTTGAGGATGTGAGTCGTTTTGGTGAATGTAACCAATTGGAAGGAGGGGTTCACTGTTATCCAATCGAACCATAAAGGCAGCCAAGAGGGTTTTACCACGCTCACGTTGAGGAGTGGTGATGAGGACATCTTCTTCATCCTCAAAAGCCACTATGAGACGTTCACCATGAGGATCAAGTGCCATAGTCTTGATAGGACCTCCAACACGAACCAATTGTTGAGCAGTGTCTGGGACATCCTGTGCTTCTAGTGGAATGGAGTGTTGAAGGACAGCGTCAAGGGAAGGAAAGGCATGGACCAATCGGATAATGTACACGTGAGCATCTCCTTTACAGGCAAACAAGAGATGTTTGGAATCAGCAGACCAATGAGCATCCTGCACACCACTGTTTACTTGAACAGCATGTTGAGAGGTCCATGACTGAGTTTCCCATAGACGAATACCTCCACCAAATTCATTAGAGGCTGCTGCACACAGGTATCGACCATCAGGACTCCATTTGATGTGGGTGATGCAATCTTGACCATTTCTATTAGGATGTTTGCTGATGGATCGGATGAGGGTGATGATGCGCTCTGAAGGGACATGAATCACTGCAATGCCACTAAAAGCACGACTACCTACAGCAAGATATTCTCCACGGGGATCCCAGGCAAGACAGTGAATATCCTTCATATTATTGATGGTGAAATGATTCATCAAAGGGCCTTGAATGAATTTGGTAGACCAGAATTGAAGTGAGTGAATGTTCCATAGACAGACACCATCTTGAGAGGCAACTGCTAATTGAGCAGAAGCATGGGGACGCCATGCAATACACGCTACTTGAGTTTGATAGGCATGGCGTAAAGCAAGAGGATACCACACTTCATCCGTAACATTAAAGAGAAAGATGGAATCTGAGCAATGAACAAGGGCAAATATGTGTTTCAAGGGATGCCAGGCCATAAAGGTAGCTGGAGTATTGGAAGGAAGGGTGAGAGGAACGCGTGGAAGGGAGATGGCAAACATTCTCGTCAAAGGATTCCACAAGGCACTTGATGCGAGTGTTTCAAGGGCATGAACGCGTAAAAGTGGACGCGTTATCCAAGAAAGTAGGGTGGATAGTGCTGAAAACCAGTCCATGGAGGTATCGTGGGTGGATTGAAGGCGAAGTATACCAGATGGCTTTAGCTGATGTGATTTGGTGGAGGTGGAGGCCTGTTGTAGGGACTCTGTGATACCAGGGATAGTGTGGGGGATCATGACGTGAGGATACCATAAACCCTGTGAAGAGTAGAGTTGGTAGGAAGGATCAGAGGCATTGCGGGCATGAACTAGATGGATGTGAGGGGACAGAGGGGTGGTCTACTCAATTTCAAAAGGCATTCTCCAAGGGTGATTGTATCGTGGGAGGGCGGAGGTGGTGATTGAGACATGAATGATTTCGCAGTCTCACACTTGTAGTTTATTCACCTTGGAGGCGTGGTCTATTTCTAATAGGGAGG
This sequence comes from Acaulopage tetraceros, assembly GCA_004114255.1. Lineage (NCBI taxonomy): Eukaryota > Fungi > Zoopagomycota > Zoopagomycetes > Zoopagales > Zoopagaceae > Acaulopage > Acaulopage tetraceros. Next base: position 6,969 of record QZWU01000039.1, read on the forward strand.
TTCAGGAAGGCCAGTGGTTGGCATGGAATAAGCCACTCCAGGAACATTGTTGTAAACAGCGGCGACCGTAGAGGGATGAGATGCAGTGTAGGCTGTACCAATGCCACCTGCTTGGGAGAACTGAGCTGAACTGATGCTACCTGCTTGAGGGTATTGAGAAGCACCGATACCGCCTGCTTGAGAAATTTGAGCAGCTTGTCCAAGGGCAGCAATCTTTTGTTGAGTTTTTTGGTCTTTGAGAGCTGCTTTGGTTTGCACAACTTGTTGGTGTACTTGCAACTTGCTAGCAAGTTGTTGTTGGAGTTGAGTCTTTTGCATAGTGAGCTGTTGCACTTGCATATGGTTACCAGACTGTTGTGCCATGACGATCTGCGCGTCAATGAGGCCAATTTGCTGTGCAAGTTGCTTTTCTTCCTTCTTGAGGGTCTTTTCTTGCTTCTTGGTGGACTTGATTTGGTCCTTGAGGGTATAGGATTGTCCTATGCTGCCTTGTTGGTAAGTGGAAGCAACTCCGAATGAACTGGTTGGAGTGTAGAATTGATCAACGCCTGGTTGAGTATTGAATTGATTGTAATCCTGAGGAAGGGGTCTAGCAGAGGCGAGTGTGGCAAGGACGACGAGGAGCACAGCAAAGGTCTTCATGGTGGGGAAAGTTGGAAGAAAAAGAAACGCGCTCCAAGCGAGTTGGAGAAACTTCCATTCTTAGTTGGAAACGCAGTGTATTCTTTGTAAAGAAGTTTAGAAGCCTTCAGCGTTTTCAGTGCCGAATCCAGCAGCACCAGCTTCACTACCAAATTGCTCTTGGCCTTGTTGTTGAGCTCCAAATTGATCTTGTTGCTGAGCACCAAACTGATCTTGTTGACCTTGTTGAGCTCCAAATTGACCTTGGGCACCAAATTGTTGTGGTTGTTGAGTTTGAGCTCCAAATCCTTGAGTCTGAGCTCCGAATTGCTGTGGTTGCGCACCAAATGGTTGAACACCAGCAACACCGGCAATACCTGCACCAATACCACCGAAAGTACCAACACCGCCAAGAGCACCGGCCTTCTTCTCCTCCTTCTTGATTTGATGAGCTTGCTTACCAGCGGCCTTGACTTGCTGGTGAACAATCTTCTTTTGAGCTCTGGCTTGCGTGATCTGCATCTTGAGATTGATCTTTTGTTGTTGCAATTGAGCAATCTGACCAGCAGCTTGAGGCCCAGCAAGTTTAAGTGCCTTGATTTGAGCATCGATGGCCTTTTCTTGAGCGTGGATCTGGGCAGATTGTGCCTTGATCTGAGCTTCCTGTGCTTGAGCGGACTGCTTTTGCTGTTTAGCTTGAGCAAGAGCAGGGGAAGCGGTAGTACCAGTCTGACCAAATTGAGGTTGAGCCAAAGCATTAAATGGCTGTGGTTGACCAAAACCAGTTTGGCCAAAACCTTGTTGCTGCAAACCAAGGTTAGGGGCAGGGGCAGCGGTGATTTGGAGAGCGGCAGCAAGGACGAGGAGGAGGGCGAAAGAGTATTGCATAGTGTGTGTGAGAGAAGAGAGAAAAAAGTGAAAAGTTTTTTTGGAGGAAGGGTGGTTGGGCGGTTCGCACTTTGCTTCCCCCTTTCCTTTCAGGAACAACATGGTGGCGTTCGATTCAAACTCGCTGATTTATTCAAAATGTTCAACAGCCACTTGGTTAAAAGCCAGTATAACCTCCTTGTTGCTGGTAGCCTACTTGTTGTTGTTGGTAGCCTACTTGTGGCTGTTGATAACCAACCTGAGGTTGTTGATAACCAACTTGTGGCTGTTGGTAACCAACCTGAGCTTGTTGCTTGCTTTGCCTGTATTGAGCCTCAGTTCCCACCTTTTGGTTGTAAAGGCTATCCTTTTGAGCAGCGGTGCCTTGGTGGACTTGTTGAATGTAAGCCAATTGTTGTTCAGCGAGTTGCAACTTTTGTTGCTTGGATTGGACGGTGAAATTGTCATACTTGGCCTGTGCCTTGGCGATGTCCTTACGGAGGTCAGCGATCTTCTTGATGAGCTCCTCTTCTTGCTTGGAAACCTTCTTATCAGCCTTTTTGGCAACCTCGTATTGCTTTTGAGCCAATTTCTTTTGATCCTTCAAGTCATTGGCACCGTATTGCTGGTTGCCTTGTTGAGGATATTGGACTTGTTGGGGGTATTGGACTTGCTGGGGCTGGTATTGACCTTGTTGACCAGGATACTGGGGCTGGTATTGAGCTTGCTGACCTGGAGTGTATTGGGCTTGTTGGTATTGACCTTGTTGACCAGGATATTGAGGCTGGTATTGAGCTTGCTGACCTTGAACGTATTGGCCTTGTGGGTTGTAGGGATTGTAGTTGGCGTGCACAGCAGCGACGAGAGCAAAGAGAGCGACGAGGGAAGTGTTCATTTTAAAGAGCGAGATGGGAGATTGATTTATGGGCAAATGTCCTGCAAAAAATGGAATGAAGGAAAAAGATTTTGGTGAGAGTTTCAAGTGGGGGAGGTTTTATGAATGACGCGAGCCGTATTGGAAGGTTCCAGAGACAAACGGTGAGAGACCAAAGGACCATCAACCCACTTTATAAAGGACAGTGGTGACCTGGGCAGTGGTGGTGTTGGAAAGGCCTTTGGACTGCCTCGCTCTTTTTTCCAATCAAAAAGTGATGGATATTGAAGATCTTGCCAGTTTTTCTAGAGAAAAGCAAAAGTACTTTGATGTCATTATTGTGGGGGCCGGTGTTATTGGATGGTGAGTTGTTTGGTAACCATGAGGGGGTCATCATCACGCCATTAGTTCAGTTGCACGTGAATTGTCAAAGTACAATGCCTCTATTCTTGTGATTGAGATGAAGGATGATGTTGCTCAAGGCGCATCCAAGGCAAACAGTGGCATTGTGCATGGTGGATACGATGAGAAACACGGAAAACTCAAAGTATGCTCACAGTAAGTTTGTTTACATATTTGCATAGGCCAAACTTGCCAATCCTGGCAACAACCTGTTTCGTCAATTGAATCAAGAGTTGAATTTTGGATTCCGTCGGATTGGATCAATGGTGCTTGGCCATAACGAACAGGATCGTCAGTTGTTGCAAGAATTGTATGAAAACGGACGCAAGAATGGTGTGTTGCGCCTCTTTATCATTGAAAAGGAACAGATTCAAGCATTGGAACCAAATATTTCATCTCATGTGACGTGTGCCTTGTACTGTCCTGATGCAGGTATCACTTCCCCATACGAGTACACAATTGCACTTGCAGAGAATGCAGTGACCAATGGTGTGCAAATCCTACTCAACACCCAAGTAGTCGCCATCAAGAAAAGAAGCGACAAGAGCGGTTTATTTCGTGTAGACACACTGAAAAGTGATGACAAGACTCAGCATTTTACACAATTCTCAGCCAAGTACGTCATCAATTGTGGTGGGTTGTACTCTGACAAAGTAGCGCACATGGTGGGTGCAGACAACTTTAAATTGATGCCAAGAAAAGGAGAGTACATTGTGCTTGATAAGACTCAGGGTAAATTGGCGCGTCAAATCTTGTTTCCTGTCCCCAATCCTGTGCGTGGCAAGGGTATCTTGGTCAGTCAAACTTATCATGGTAATCTGTTACTTGGCCCTACTTCCCGTGACCTGCTGGACCCTAAACAGCGTGAACTGACGAATGAACAAGTGATCAAGATGATTCTGAATAATGCACGAGAATCCCTACCTGCATTTGATTCTGAGCACGCCATCACTTCCTTTTCTGGATGGAGAGCCAAGTCAGATCGAGCTGACTTTATCATTGAGGAGAGCAGTGTCAAAAATTTTATCAATGTGGCTGGTATCGACTCGCCTGGCCTGACAAGTTCTCCTGCAGTGGCTAAAATGGTGGTGGATATCCTACAAAAGTGTGGATGCCACTTGGAAAAGAATCCAGACTTCAATCCCTATCGACCATCCATCATCAAAGTGAAGGATGAGTACTTTAAAGGCCAGATTGATCATTCTGACCCAAAGCTGAACATCATTTGTCGTTGTGAGCGTGTAACAGAAGCAGAAGTTGTGGATGCTTTGCATCGGCCTCTTCCAGCCACCACAGTAGAAGCAGTTCGCAAGTACACTCGATGTGGTATGGGCGTGTGTCAGGGAGCTTTTTGTGAACCACGAGTGGTGGATTTGATTAGTAGAGAACTCCATGTCCCCAAGGAAAGTGTGAAGCGGCGTGGTGTAGGTTCCTCCATTCTGCCCAGGAGACGACTCAATGAAGAAGACAAAATGTGGCTCAAGAGACTTGAAATGGCATCATCCAAGTTGTGATTCAGGAAAGCAGGCACACGCGGCTCTCTCTTCATTCACGAAAATTCTTTTTTTTTTCCTCAATTTTCTCCATCTCTCTCCCCTTTTTTCTCTCTGTGTGTGTGAACATCTATAACGACTTTCTCCATAAAAATAACGACAAATAACGACAAAAATGAACCAACTTGCGCTCATTCTCTCTGCACTTTGCCTTGCTTCCGCTGCCACCATTCGTCAACCTCCAACCGGTTTCCTTGCTGATGGTTCTGCTTCTGTGGTGAACAATCGCTACTTGGCAGTTTTCCCAAGCAAGGCAGGTACTCAAGAAGCTGATGCTGAACAAGAACGTTTCATCAGTCAATCTCGTAGCCTTGGCGTCAAGGTCCGTCGTCGCTTCAACACCTTGGTAAACACCATCTCCTTTGAAGTTCCTTCTGATAAGGCTGATCTCGTGGCCACACTTCCAGGTGTGAAGGATGTCTTCCCCATGCTCAGCAACACTCCTCCACGTGTCATCAGGAAGGAAGTGACTAACCCTGACCTCCGTTTCTCCCATGGCGTCACTGGTGTCCATGAAGCTCAAACTAAATTGGGTTTGACTGGCAAGGGCATCAAGGTCGGTATCATTGACAGTGGTGTTGAATACATGCATCCTGCTCTTGGTGGTTGCTATGGTAAAGGCTGCCGCGTCTACACTGGTAAGGACTTTGTTGGTGACGCATATACTGGTGCAAATGAACCTCAACCTGATGATGATCCTCGTGACTGTACTGATGGTAAGGGTGGAGGTCATGGATCCCATGTTGCTGGTATTGTTGGTGCCAAGGACAAGGATTTCGTTGGTGTTGCCCCTGAAGTTTCCTTTGGTGCCTACAGAGTCTTTGGTTGTGAAGGTAGCACCACTGATGAAATCATCCTTGCTGCCCAAGAACAAGCATTCAAGGATGGTATGGACATTATCAACATGTCTCTTGGTGGTACCTCAAGTTGGGCAGATCATCCAAACTGCTTGGCCATTGATGAGCTCGTAAAGCGTGGCTTGACTGTTGTCATGTCTGCTGGTAACGATGGTGCCAAGGGCCTCTACCAACAACAAGAACCTGCTTTGTCCAGATTAGGAATGGCCATTGCATCATTCGATAACACAAGGTACTTGGCCTATGGATTCAAGGTTGATGGAAGCACTTTTGAATCCGATTACGCAAGTGGTGATGAAACTCTTGTTCTCAAGTTTGCCAAGGCTCCAATTGCCTCTGCTACCAATGGCAAGGATGATTTGGGTTGTGAAGCCATCACTGCTGATGTCAAGGGTAAGATCGCTTTGATCCAACGTGGTACCTGTAACTTTTCTGTCAAGGTCAAGAATGCCGAAGATGCTGGTGCTATCGCTGCCCTCGTCTACAACAGGGAAGAAGGCGCCTTCACTCCATCTGCTGAAGCCAAGATTCCACTTGTTGGTATCACTCGCAAGACTGGTTTGGCTTTACTCGAATTGATGGCCAAATCTCCCATCACCTTGTCCTTTGATGGTGAGAACAAGCGTGTTTTTGATAACCCAACTTCTGGCAAGGTGTCTGGTTTCTCCAACTGGGGACCTGGTGCTGAATTGGAAATCAAGCCTGAATTCGGTGCTCCTGGTGGTTTGATTTACTCCACCTATCCACTTGCCAAGGGTGGTTATGCTACCCTCTCTGGTACTTCCATGTCCACTCCATATGTCACTGGTACCATTGCTCTTTACATGCAAGCCAAGGGCAAGTCCAACCCACAGCATTACAGACAAATCTTCCAAAACACTGCTGTGCCCACCAACTCCCTTGGTTTCAATGTTGCTCATCCCGTCTTCCATCAAGGTTCTGGTATGGTTGACTTGGTCGCTGCTATTCGCACTACCACTTTGATCTCCCCCACCAGCCTTCCTTTCAATTCCACTGATGTTCCTACTGGTAAGATGAAGCCATTCACTGTCACCAACAATGGCCGTCATCCCGTCACTTATGTTTTGAGACATCAACCTGCTCTCAGTGTCTCTGGTTGGAATGACAAGACTGGTGAATTGTTGCCAACTCCTCTCCTCAAGGACCTTCCAGCTCGCATTGACATTTCTTCAAAGGAAATCACTCTTGGTCCAGGTCAAAGTGCCAAGGTGAACGTTTTCTTCAAGCCACCTCAAAATGCCAATTTGAATGAACGTCTTCATGTTTCTGGATACGTTGTCCTTGAAAGCAAGCGTTCTTATGCTGACTTGTTGGCTGGTGCCAAGCCTCAACCAACCCTTCGTGTTGCTTACTCTGCTGTCTTTGGTAACTACAAGCAATTGAACATTTTGGCCAACCCTGCCACTGGTTTCCCTGCCATCATTTCCGCTGCTGCCCAAACCAAGGCTGAACCAGGACAAGTTTTCAATCTCAAGACTGATGCTCCAGGTCTCCTTGTTCGCATTGTTCATCCCACCAAGCACTTGAAGGTCTCCCTTGTCGATGCTGCCACCAAGAAGACTCTTGGCCTCATTTCCAATGGTAGCTACAAGTACCTTGGTCAACACGATCAATCTCCTGATAACCTCAAGACTGACATTTACTGGACCTCTGGAAAATACCTTGAAGGTGACAAGTTGGTTGATGCCAAGGATGGTGCTAAATATTTATTCAAGATTGAAGGTCTTCGTCCATTCTCTGATGAAAAGGTTGCTAGCAGCTGGCACACTGTTGAATCCGCTGAATTTATCATTGATCGTACCAAGCCAGGTAAGGAAGGTGCCACGTTGGATAATGCTGCCCCAGTTGAAGCCCTTGAAAGACTCCAACGTGCCTCTCGTCAATGGTTGGCTCTTCGTGATCAATTGGACAACAGTGTTCTCCCAACTGCCAACAAGGTTCCAATTGTCCAACAATAAGTATAAGATGGTCATCCCATAAACTCACTTTTCACTCTTTTTGCACAGTGTGCTTCTTCATTATTCAATAGCCTTCATAAAAGGGCTTGTAGCACCATATTGCTGTGGGCCATGCTCCTTTGAGTGTGCCTATGGAATCGTCCAAGCGGTTCCTCAAGCGTAATTTTTGAATGCCTTTTGCTTTGGCTCTTGTCAGCTAGCAAGGCTCCACCATGAACAAATCCCTCCCTACTTTCTCTTCAAGTGAACTTTTTCTTCTAGGCAACCTCATTGGACTTTTTTCAAATAGGACCTTGCGTCTAAAAATTTTTTTTCACCTTCCAATTCCTATTTTCTACCAGCCCCGCCCCATCACCTAGTACCCCTACACCGCCATACAGTATCACATCACCTTTTTCTTTTAAAGAACGATACACCCCCTTCTTCACTTCACCTCATACAATGATTTTTCAAACTGCTCTCCTTCTTTTAACTACTGCTGCCTTCAACGTCAGCGCACATGGTTACCTGTCATCTCCACCACCCCGTGGAATTCAAAAGGCAGGCTATCAAATTGATGATCTCAAGTCTCCCAACTCCAAAGGACTCTGTCGTGGTGAACCAGAAGGTCAGATCACCAAAGTGAAGCCAGGCCAAGTCCTTCGTCTTGGTTTCACCATCACTGCCCCTCATATTGGGCCATGTGAAGTGTCACTCCTTGACACTAATCTCTCTCAACAAACTGCACCATTTGCTACAAAGATGGATTGTGCAGCTCCAGGTGGTCCTGGTTTCTGGAACGTTAAATTGCCTTCCAATGTCAGTGGTCGTAAAGTATTGAGGTGGTACTGGGAGGGCAGACACATTGGTACTCCTGGTGAACCTTACGAGCAGTGTATTGATTTGGATTTTGGTGGTGATGTTGCCAAGTACAGTGCTCCTACTGAACCAGGAAAGAAGCCAACTTATAAGCCCAAGAAGCCTGCCAAGAAACCCGCTGCCAAGAAGCCAAGGCGTTCCATCAAGCCAAAGAAGCCAGCTTACAAGCCAAAGCCTCAACCCTCTTATGATGATGAAGAAGGCAGTGATGATTATGGAGATGAAGCCCCATCCTCCTCCTCCCCTTATGACGCTCCTTCCAGTTATGGTGCACCTGCTCCATCTTCCAATGGTGGTGGGCAATGCCAACATGGTAGCTACAAATGCAGGGGTGGTGCCAAGTACACCCTCTGCAACTGGGGTCAATGGGTCAGCATGTCCTGTGCTGCAGGTACCAAATGTCAGCAGACTGGTACTTTTATTGTGTGTGGACACCAGTAACGAACCTTGCAAGCGCGAGAAATGTTGCTATTTTTACTTCAAGATCAGCTTGTTCCAGAAACGTGTAACGTCGTCCGACCAAGTTGATTCCCACCTTTCTCATGAATAAATCTCGCCTTGTGCTCAATCAACTAAAGAGATGCTTCTCGTCACGTCATGTAGGCCGTGAATGTGAATTATCCTACCTCAAGAATGGCGATGAAGGTATTGCAGTGCTCTCATTGAACCGACCATCAGCTAAAAACGCCATATCCGTTCGATTATTGGATGATTTGCAGCAGCACCTCACCACCCTCACCCTCCACTCCACCGTGCCACTACGCGCAGTCATCCTAGGCAGTCTGGTCCCTAATGCCTTTTGTGCTGGTGCTGATTTGAAGGAACGTGCCACCATGACACCATCACAAGTTGTCAACTTTCTTGGTTTGCTTCGTTCCACCTTTCGTCGCTTAGAAACCTTACAAGTTCCCACCATTGCAGCTATTGATGGTCCTGCTCTTGGTGGAGGCCTTGAAATGGCTTTGTGCTGTGATATGCGCGTGGTTGGTAAGGATGCTAAAGTAGGGCTACCAGAGACGCGTCTTGCCATCATTCCTGGTGCTGGTGGCACGCAACGATTATCCAGGTTGATTGGAATTCCTCGTGCCAAAGAGCTCATTTACACTGGGCGTATCCTTTCACCTCAACAGTCCATTGATTACACATTGGCTAATCGATTCACAGAGACTGCAATGGATGGTGCTTTGGAATTAGCAAGGGAGCTCGTACCACAAGGACCTGTTGCCCTTAAAATGGCCAAATTGGCCATTGACAGAGGAGCACAAATGGATATGGACAATGCATTGGAATTTGAACAGGCTTGTTATGCGCAAGTTATTCCCACTCAGGATCGATTGGAAGGGCTACAGGCGTTCAAGGAAAAGAGAAAGCCAGTTTATAAGGGAATCTAACGTTTCTTTTGTTTACGCTGCGTCTGTTGTGGTAAATCTCCAAATGGATTGGCACCACCACCACCACCCATCATACTGGCCATCATTTCTTGCATACCTCCCATGCCACCACCACCACCACCACCACCACCCATCAGGTTGGCCATCATCTCCTGCATACCTCCCATACCTCCTCCTCCCATCATTTTGCGTGCCATTTCTTGAATGTTCCCCATTCCGCCCATTTGTTGTACCATTTGAGGTGGAAGCAGTTTGGCCATTTGTTGCTGCATTAATCGTGGGTTCATCTGTGGCTGTCCGTGGCCCTTCTTTCCTGCATCTGCCATGGTTTTGAGCATTCCTTTAGGGCCTCCCATCTTCTTGACCACATGAGCAAATTGTTTGTATTGCACCAAGAGTAAATCCACTTCCCACGTAGGAACACCTGCACCCCTTGCAATGCGATCAATGCGAGTACGCTGCAATTCAAACATTTTACCATCAGAATCCAACTCCTTGTCAGTCATACTGTCCATGATGACTTGCATGCTTTTGATACGCTTTCCACCCTCTTGCTCAGTCGCTCCCAACAATTCAGGTGGGAATCCAGGCATCATTCCCATAATTTTGGACAATGGGCCCATCTTTTGAATCATGCTGAATTGTTCCTTCATGTCTCTGAGGGAGAATTCACCCTTTTCCAGCTTTTTGATTAAATTCTTATTCTGATCCAATTTCAAATCCTGAACTGTTTCCATCAAACCTGACATGTCACCCATTCCGAGCATTTTAGAGATAAAAGGACGCGGTGCAAATCGTTCCAAGTCATGAGAGTGTTCTCCAGTACCAATGAAAATGATGGGAGAATGAGTGGCAGCAACTGCAGAAATGGCACCACCACCTTTGGAATGTCCGTCCATTTTAGTGACCACCAAAGCACCAACATCCACCGTTTCCTTGAAGGCCAATGCCTGTGCTTCAGCGGCTTGACCAATCGTACCATCCAAGATGAAAATCACTTGATCTGGGTCAACTGCTTGTTCAATTTGCTTCATTTCTTCAAATAAATCTGCTTCTTGCTTGTGTCGACCACTCGTGTCCACAATGATGATTTCAAAGCGATCTTGTTTGAACTTGCTGACGCCTTCAAGTGCGATTTTAGCAGGATCAGATTCACTGTAACTCCCAAAGAAGGGAATTTTGATTTTAGCAGCATTCTGTTTCAACTGGTCAAATGCACCTGCTCTGAATGTGTCTGCACACACCAATCCAACCTTCCAACCTTTTCTCTGGTAATGAGCTGCTAATTTGGTACATGTGGTGGTTTTACCTGAGCCTTGAAGTCCAACAAACATGAACACGTTGGATTTACCCTTGACGGGCTTGTAGGGCTCTACCTGTGGGTCCACGAGTTTAACAAGTTCATCCATCACGGCCCTTTGCACTAATTTACGCTTATTGATACCAGCTGCTAATTGATCAAGATCAATAACAGATTTGATGTTTTTTCGTAGATTTTGGACTAATTTGACGTTCACATCTGATTCTAGCAATGCAGCACAAATGTCTTTGAGGAGATCATCGAGTTGCTTTTGTGAGATCAAGGGTGATTCCACAAAACTGCGCATAGCAGTGTTGATGCGCCTTCCCAACTCATTCAAAACCATCTTGATAAAATTTTCAGACAGTTCTATTCAAGCAACGCGTTCAAAGTGCGTAAAACCCAATAAATAACCCTCCAATTCGTACATTATACAGTCAGTACGCTTCCATCCATCCATGAATTTAAGGGTCAAGTCACCCATACTGACTGGTTGGTCTGAGATGCTCTTGAACACAGTGACGCTGAACTTGCCAGGTTGAAAAACATCCACTACTTGCTCAACAAGTCGTTTGGTGGGTACTTTGTCACCAATGTTACTTTCAAAAGAGGCAAAAGAACACGCGTCTTCTGGAGTAACATGCACAGTCACATAGCCATCACCTTCAAGACCATTCATGGAATAACCACAAGGAGAGAACAAGTAAGAATCCATGGTGGAATCTGGGTAAATAGCGCGTAATCCACACGTGATTTCAGCTTGTTTACCCGCTTCAAGTCCTTCTGATTGATCATTGGATAAATAAAATAATTTAGCGCGTTCAGGATTCAATTGAGTCATGAGGATTTCCACTGTAATGTCATCTGTACCAGTGGCAATGGCCTCATTAGTCAATGGGTTGTGATGGGAGGCAAGGCAGTCATTGGAGGGTGCTGTGGTGTAAAGATTCCAACAGTCTCCATTCAACTTGCCCACTACATAGGCAGAACCACCAGAGAAATGTTGGTCAAGGTAATCAACTTCTTCTTGCCAGGTACGATGAGGGAAGGTTTGGCGTTCAGGGAACATGAAGGACTTGCGGGAATAAAAGACGCGCCATATTCCATTCAAATTGCACTGATGAGACGCGATTTCAAGGATGGCTGGAATACCAACGAGGAGGGTGGTGGTACCACACGTCTTGAGGACCACTTTGTGAGGAAAGACGAATAATGAGCTTTCAGAGAGGAGATACGCGTCAACATGCTCATTAGAGACAACAGAGAGAATTTTGCAGCGCACTAAATCAAGGATGGATTGCCAATCATCTCGAGAGATGATACGGAGTGATTGAGCAGGATCGGAGGGTGGATGAGGTAAAAACCAAAGTTCAAGCAATTTCTCTGGTCCTTCAAAACTGTGATTTTCCATTTGAAGAATTTTTATTATGGTTTCAACAAAAAGATTCGATTCACAAACTGTTCAAATGTGCAGTTGGCAGTACGATGGCGGTTGTAAATGAACTGCAAGTCTTTGGCACGTTGGGCAAATGCATGGCGATTCACATGACGCATGGAGTAAAAGCAGGAACGGAAGGCACGGATGGCAGTGACACGTACAAGTGAGGGCAAGGCAGCTGCGGACACCATTTCACCATTGAAGAGGGGTCCAAAAGACTCGAGTTGGTTGTCCTTGTATACATCGATGCCATAAAGTCCGTTCTCCAAAGGAGTAATGATGATTTGAGCATTACCAAAATCACCTCCAATGGTGTTGGGTCTATACCTTGTGTTATTTTCATTCCAAACAATATGAACGTGATCATTGCCCACATGTCTTTTCTTTTTCACTTGCTGTGGGTCATTGGGATCAGTTGGCATGCGAGTAACGTCATGAAAGAGCATTTCAATAGTGTCTGTGCAATAATAAGTGGCAAATGCACCATTAGAAGCATCCAGTTCCAGTTTACCACGGTAACCAGCGTGTGTGAGGACATCAATGGTCCATCCAATGGAATCCACAAAATCATTGTACTTTTGACTACCATGCTGATTGAACAGGATGGATTGCTGGTCATGCTGACCAGGTCCAACGTAAATCAAGGCAACTTTGATGACTTCGCGCGTGTACTTGCGGTCTAATTCTTTGATATCTCGAATGTAAGAGGCTGAATCTGTGAGGACGCTAAAGACACCTTCTTTGAAAATGTCGTAATCCATCAAGCCAAGTTGAGAGAGTAGCATGCGGCCCTTTGGTAATGCAGAATTGGAAGGGGTGGAAGATTTGTGATACTTTTTGCGCTTGACCACCGAAAAGGCATGAGTGGCCAGTTTCTGTTTGGTGATGGTGGGTGGATGGTCGCCAAATTGCACTTGTGTAACTGTTTTGGAGTTGGAGGAAAGTCGGAGTTTGGAATAAAAATCATCTTCTTCCTTGATGTGTCGTTCCAACAAGGATGAAATGTGCTTGGGAGTCTGAAAAGAGCTGGTTGGTATGGTTGGCACTTGTGACTGGAGCCTGTTGAGTAAATCATGTAGCTGATCAGTCTGTTCTATTTGTTGCTGCTCTGATGGCAATGGCTCATCCATGGTAAAAGTAAAGACTGGCATATTGGGTAAAAGTGTTGGAGCTTCCTCTAATTCATCATCTGAGGGAGAAGCTACTACAATGTTGTCATGGTCACTTTCTGCATCTGAGGAGGAAGTGGAATCCAAATCACCATGCTGAAATTGTTTAACGTGTTCAGTGAGGTCCCAACAATACTTGCCAGTTGCATTACGCATCAAGAGGCGTACTTGACCATCTCCATCTTCTTCAACAGATGGTCGCTCATACAGTGTGTAGATGCAAGTATTGTTGTACATGAAGGAGATGGTTGGTTGCTGATTATTGGTGGTGGTAAGGGTTGGCTCTACTACCATGCTGGAAAGTAATTCTGGTCCATAAGGTGAGGGATAATTGCCTACTCGAGACATCAAGTGAAACAAAAGGACTTGAGCTGCTTCCTACCAAGTATGAAAAAAAGTCAAATAAAAGTGTACCTTGACGATGCTCATGTCGGTTGATTCTTGTGAGCTTTGAGATTTGCTAGAAACATGTGGATCACTAAAGGCAGTGCCCATTTTAGCAGACATGGTCAAGGTCATTTCAATGATATCAAACACAGATTTGACAAGACGATCCATCAACAAGTGCTGAGGAATGAGTGAAATCCACAATGTGAGGGTAGCAAAGAGTTCAGCCAAGGCATCGGTGCGCTGTGTGTCTGAGGAAATGTTTTGGGAGGCGAGATTAATGTTGATGGCAGCCAATAGATTTTCAACAACGTCACCCACCACCATATCATCAAAATCTTTGTACTGAGCATAATGTTGAGCAAATGCATCAAGGCAGGATGTAGCAGTGGTAACGACGCGTACTTCAGGTAAATAAAGTTTCTCAAGGAGGCGATCAAAGCACTGTTTGACAATGGTGATGTCGCCTTCTGGATTCAAATGTTCATCCAAAGCAAGAATAACGAGACCTTCAATGGCAACTGCATGGACTTCCACAGGTGTAGACTGGATGGGTTGTCGAGTGGTGACTGAAGCCAAGTTCAGAATCATTTCTTTGAGATGCATTTTGATATCATGGGTAGTAATTTCATCTGGAATGGTGGCAATAGGAGCATCACGACTAAGGAGTTTGTTGTAAGTGACAAGGGGAATCCAAGCGCCAGAAAGGACGTTTGGCAGGCAGATCATGGAGTGGAGCAAGGTCACAATGTCACGGAGCATCTCTTCATCCATGCGATTCAAGGCAGTTTGATCTTCTGTGAAAAGGACGCTGCGGATGCACATGATGAAGGCAGGGATGAGGAAGGTGCTGCCTGGCATGGAGGTTTGAAAGAGGCGTTTGGCATTCTTGAGGATGGTGAAACGAACCATATTGTCCTTGAGGGCGACTCCCTTTAAAAGCAAACGATAAAAGTGAGCATAGACCTCTTCTGAAATGTGTGCTTCTTGCCTTTGACATAATATTCTGCACAGACATCCAAATGCAGTGACACGACTTTCAGAGTATTGATAGGTCAAATCAGATGCTTGCATCATCCATGCAATAAAATCAGTGACTGGTGGGATAACGGGGTTTTTGTGGACTTGGAAGCGACGGAGACGTCGAAGTGTATCACAAATGTCCACCAAACAAGTAATGACAGCACGATGGAATGTTGGGTCTTCAATGCTGTTGGGGTTACCAATGGAAGCAAGAGCATTCCTCCATGCTGCAAGTGCTGATTCAGAGGTCCAACCAATGCTTTCAATATCAAGAAATTCATCATCAGCAATGGAAAAGGAGCCAAACTGATTGTTCAAAAGAGAAAGTTGTGGAATGATGGCATTAGGGTCAACTTCTTCTGTTTCATGGTAAACAGTGTCCATCGTATCTGTACGTTTGTGACGCATATCAAAATCACTACTGGATCGACTGACTGTGTCTGCTTCAGGGCGTTTTCTTCCAATACTTGAAAGTAGAGTTTCAGGTACACTGGCTTCAGTGCGACGCCGTTCTCCTCCTGATGCCATGGGAGGAGGTGTGACAGTTGCTTCACTGGCTTGACGATGGCGTCGCCCTGCTGGTCCACGTTGCATAAATTCAAATGAACTTTGGCTGGAAGTAGGACCATGACCAACACGAGTGGCAGAAGTAGTGGTACTAGCTGCAGAAGAAGGAGGGCCAGATGCATGGTGTTGTTGAGCACTTGGACGCTTAAACTCCTTTGGTTTGTAAACGTGCGTAATGGTAATCTCTGTCAATTGTAAGGCAAGTTTAGTCCATTGACGGATGACTTGAGGCCATTTGGTGAGCTTGGAATATTGTTCACGCAAAGACTTCCACTCTGGATCAGCATCAATCGGTGCACGCGTCCATGTAAGAAAACACGTTTCCACCAAACTTTCTAGCAATTGATCTGATGCCTGTGAACCAAATCCAACGGGTGCACCCACCAACATGGTGCTTTGAGCACTAGTGAGCATGTCCATGATGGACTTCCAAGATGCAACTTCCAAGGAAGTTTGGCATTTGACAACAATGTACCTTACTAAATTCCACACATCTGAATAAACCACACGTTGTGCTTTGGAGTAACCTGAGCTCTTTTTACGTGCTTCAAATACCATGGCAAGTAAACTCATGCATTCACGCACAAACTTGTTCCATTTGAAATGTGAACCTTCTTTTGATGCTTCAGAAGGCAAAACGCGTAGGAATGCAGGTCGTTCATGCTCAGGACCAGTGAGGGTCAATCCAATAACATGAATGGCTGCACGCATCACATCAACGTGTTCATTGATCGGTCGACTGGTCAAGGCCTGCTTCAAAACTTGTCTAAAGAACATGCGATTCTCTTCAGCACCAAACCACAAGGACTTCATGACAGCACGTACACCTGCAGCATTTACATAATCTCCCTCTTCATCATCACTTTCAGGTGGAGCATACGAATCCAATGTGGAGGAATACTGAGAATTCTTTTGACGACGGCTGATGCCTTTGATGGGATCTACGCAATAACCAAGGTAAAAGGAAAGTAAAAGTTTGAGGACAGAAGGAGGACAAGCGGAGAAGCCCATGCCAGGATCTGCCCAGAATTCAATGCGAGAAACACGTCTGTTCTCCTCCACTACTTCACCATAAGAAGCACGTGGGAAGAATTTAGCCAAATAAGCCTTCTTTAAGCGTTCCAACATGAATTTGGCCACTTCATTAGCTGTGACAGTGCTCATGCCAATGGCCACACTGCTTCCATCCTCCTGACCATCTTCTGTCAAGGCGATTTCATCATCGTTTTCAGGAGGTGGTGGTTCCATGCCAGCAGCAACATGTACTAATCTCACAATATTATTGAGTGCCAATCGGAGCAAGTGGACACCGTCTTGCACAGGAGACAGTTGCTGAAAGTCAGGGACAAGTGGCAGAGGATCATCTTGGATTTGCAGCACTTCTTGACCAGTTACGTGTAAATCCACGCTCTTTCGTTCATTGGAATGGTCGACTGAAACTGAAAATCCTCTCAAGGGGATAGCATTGTCGTACAGATACGTGGCATCTGGTTCTAATTCAGGACACAAGGCATTCAACCACAACAAGAGCAGTCTGAACCCATGAGCACGTAGGCGGACATGATTACGGTGGTCGAGTAAATGCAGTAAAATGTGAGCAATATCATTCGAGTTCCATCCTTGGCGTAGCTTTTCAGGTAAAAAGAGAAAGATCTTGCGCATGAGGATGAGGACACGAAGGAGCATCATAATGTCCTTTCCACCAAATGACGTAGACCTCTCTGGACGATTTCTAATCTTATCGACTTGTGCTTGAAACTGAGATACAACCACAGCCCAGACTTGCTCAGAATGTTCTCTAAAAAAGAGTGCTTGATCCAACTCATGGGCCACCTCTGAATATGCGTTAGTTTGTATCATATATGCGCTTACCTGTGAAGCTAATCAGCGAAAGGATGCGATTCTTTGTGCGCTGACGTTCATCCAAGAATAGCTTGGCTTTTTTGAGTAACTGCTTGTCAGAGAAAGGAGTAGGGGCATTAGAGAGATCACGCCTGCTGTAAGGACGAGATGATGGTAATGGAGAGATGGGTGGTGATGTGTCTGGTGGGTTGTTGTAAGCTGGTGATGATCCTTCTACTTGACTGGATGATAGGTTGAGGGGCGGTGGTGCAGCTGGTGATGGGCGACGACCTCCACGCAGCGAGAGGTTATTAAAATAATCCATGATTGAGATGAAAAAGTTTAAGGAGCTGGAGGAGGTGTGGACTCAGCACTTTTATGGCAACTTAATGGTTGCGGACAACATCGTCAATGGCTTGTGCAAAGTACTGGACGTTTCCGTTGTTCAAACCAGCCATGGAAATACGGCCATTGCCAGTCAAGTAAACGTGGTACTTTTCAGTCAATGCCTTGACTTGAGCAGGAGTCAATCCAGTAAAAGAGAACATGCCAATCTGGTTGACAATATGATCCCAGTTACCAGGGGTCTTGAGGTCCACCAAGCTATCTCGAAGGGCCTTGCGCATATCAATGATGCGACCACTCATAGTGGAGAGATTCTCCTTCCATTCTTGATACAATGCAGGGTTGTTGAGAACGGCAGACACAATGCGAGCACCAAAGGCAGGTGGATTGGAGTAAGTGGCACGGACCAACTTGGCCAATTGTGATTCAACTTGCTTGGCATGATCTGGAGTCTTGGTGATGAAGGCAAGGGAGCCGCAACGCTCAGAGTAAATGCCAAAGTTCTTTGCAAAAGATTGACAAACGAGTAATTCAAATCCACGGGATTCAAAGTAACGAACAGCATAGGCATCCTTGTCAAGGTCACCACTTGCAAATCCTTGGTAGGCACAATCAAAGAAGGGGAAGTGACCCTTCTCTTCCATCACATCAGCAATTTGCTTCCATTGTTCTGGAGTAGGATCCACGCCAGTTGGGTTGTGAGCGCAGGCGTGCAACAAAACGACAGAACCATCAGGGGCTGATTTGAGGGAAGTCAACATGCCTTCCAAATCCAACCCGAGGTTCTTTGAATCCCAGTACTTGTATTGCTCGACCTGCAAACCAGCCAAGGAAAAGATTTGATGATGATTAGCCCAAGTAGGGTTGGAGACTAAGCATACACCGCCTGGACGATACCACTTGGCAAGGAACAGTGCACCGATGTAGTTGGCACCCGTTCCAGAGAGTGTTTGGCAAGCCACAATACGACCATCTTTGATGGCAGCAGAGTTCTCACCCAAAATCAACTTGGTCGAAGCTGACGTGAAGGAAGGCATACCAGTGATGGAAAGGTACTCGTGATCGATGGTTTGATCCTTCAAGATCACTTCCTTGGCTTTCTTCACGACAGGAAGCACCCAGGGGCGGCCTTCATCGCTACGATAGGCACCAACACCAAGGTTCACCTTTTTGGGGTGAGTATCAGCCTTGTAAGAAGCAGTGAGGTTGAAGATCACATCAGGAGGTGCCAATGGAGTATTATCAAAAAATGATGCTAATGAAATAAGCACAAGTTGAAAAGGGAGGACTTGCCGTTGGAGGAATATGAACGAATGGCAACAGACGCGTGGGGAATGAGGGTTTGGGTACGATCAACTGACACAATCTGCATAGAATTGTTCCTGATCACACTGCCAACACCAAGACGCGCTTGATTGCGGAGTAGAGGAGTATAAAATCTGCTGGCCAACATGATTGTGGAAATGCGATGATTGGAACAAAATTTTTATCCACTTTTTCCCCACATGCTAGCAACAGCAGGTCAATAGTTGCGCACGGCATCATCCACAGCCTGTGCAAAGTACCTCACATTGCCACTGTTCAAACCAGCCATGGAAATACGGCCATTGCCAGTCAAGTAAACGTGGTACTTTTCAGTCAATGCCTTGACTTGAGCAGGATTCAATCCAGTAAAAGAGAACATGCCAATCTGGTTGGTGATGTGGTCCCAGGTACCAGGAGTCTTGAGTTCATCCAAATGTTGTTTGAGTGCATTGCGCATATCAATAATACGACCACTCATGGAAGCCAGATTCTCCTTCCATTCTTCATACAATGCAGGGTTGTTGAGAACAGCAGACACAATGCGAGCACCAAAAGCAGGTGGATTGGAGTAAGTGGCACGGACCAACTTGGAGACTTGTGACTTGACTCGAATGGCATGATCTGAAGTCTTTGTGATGAATGTGACTGCACCACAACGCTCAGAGTAAATGCCAAAGTTCTTTGCAAAAGATTGACAAACGAGTAATTCAAATCCACGGGATTCAAAGTAACGAACAGCATAGGCATCCTTGTCAAGGTCACCACTTGCAAATCCTTGGTAGGCACAATCAAAGAAGGGGAAGTGACCCTTCTCTTCCATCACATCAGCAATTTGCTTCCATTGTTCTGGAGTAGGATCCACGCCAGTTGGGTTGTGAGCACAAGCATGTAAAACCACAATGGAACCATCTGGAGCAGATTTAAGGGAGGCCAACATACCAGTCAAGTCCAATCCAAGGCTCTTTGAATCCCAGTATTTGTACTCTTGAACCTCTAATCCAGCCAAAGCAAAGATTTGATGATGGTTGCCCCAAGTAGGGTTGGAGACCAAGCATACACCACCTGGACGATACAATTTAGCAAGAAACAGTGCACCAATGAAGTTGGCACCAGTTCCAGAGATGGTTTGACACGTAAAGACACGATCTTGTTGGATAGCTGGAGATTGTTCACCCAAAATCAACTTGGCTGCTGCAGCGGTGAAAGATGGTAAGCCAGTGATGGGAAGGTATTCGTGTTCTGCATTGGGATCATTTACAATCAATTGCTTGGCCTTTTTTACAACAGGAAGTACCCAAGGGTTGCCTTGATCAGTACGATATGCACCCACTCCAAGATTCACTTTGTCAGGATTGGGATCTGCCTTGTAAGAAGCGGTAAGGTTGAAGATGGCATCGGGTGGGGCCAATGGAGTATTATCGAAAAATGATGCTAGCAAGATTAGAAGAGTGCCGAGGAAAATGGGGCTTGCAAGTTGACATGGATAGTTGGGAGGTCAGATTTTGTAGGCGTCGTGCGGACATCGTTTCACTGAAAATGTTTTTATTCGTTTTTCTCACCATCATGATCAATCCACCACGACCAATTCCTCATATTTGCCATCAATGGCCTCCCTCAAAATCTTCCATGGGGAGTATTCCTTGACCTTGCCTTCCAAAAACAATTTGAGCAACTGTCCACTGAATCCAGATACCATGGCAACTCCCTTCTCATTTACAGTCACTGGTTTACTAGAAGGTCCTGTTCTCGTTCCCCTTAAATTCCAGTATACAATCTGTGGCATCGTGTAACCTGCATCTGCATACTTTTTCTTGATGATTTGATGGTCAGTATCAAATGACTTGTTGCCATTCACATTTTGTGCTTCATCGAATTCCATATCAGAAAACACAAACAATGTCTTGACCATATCTTCATCCTGGATCTTGGCATTTTTGGCTGTATCGAGAATCATATCAAACACCTTTTGAAAGTTGGTATTGTAGCCCCAATCCATTCCAGTAACACTGTCAACACGTTCCTTGAGTCCTTCTCCAGTTACATGAAACACTTGAGGACGCTCACTGAAGGTGATCATGATTTGATTAAAGGGAGGTTTGGCCACTTCTGATACGAGCAATCCAAGTGCAACAGCTGCTTCCATGGGCTCACCAGACATACTTCCACTCACATCCACCACAGAAATAGCTGAACACAATGCATCGCCCACTTTCTTGAGCTTCTCTGCATAATCCTTCCATTGCAACTCAATCACATCCAACTCTGACTTTTCAGGAGTTTGATTCATCACTTGTCTCACCAATTCATGTGGCTTTAATGCCTGTGATTGAATCTTGGCTTCACCCTTCTTGACACTTTCCAAGTAAGCCTCAAATCGCTCCTTATCATGAGCCAAGAAGGTTTTCTTTGTCTTGTTCATGCAGACACTTGCCACACGTGCATATTCAATTTCAGACCACAAAGAGCGAGACATGAGTGGTTCTGGAATACGTTCAGCCTTGCGAAGAGGGGTCAAGTAGAGCTTTTGATAGGTGTTCCTAGCACGATTGACATAAACTTGCATGGATTCCTCTGGATTCTTTGGGATAAGTAATTGAGCAATCGTGGTAGCCAACAGAGTTAATCCATCATGCTTGCAGTTGGGTGTTGGTGCCCATTTAGCAGCAAGTGACACGTTTGTTTTACCCTTGTCCAAGGCTTCCTTGTCCTTCAAAAGTTGAACTGCAAACAAATTGGCCACAGTCAAATGGATGCTACGATAATAAGCGTCTTGGTCAAAGCGTTCTCTGGCGTGACTCAAGTGTTGATTGCGTTTTGCATGACGTTCCTCACGTGCCCGCTTTGCTTCCTCAGCATCTCTTTCCAAGGATGCCTGAATGCGTTCCTGTCGAAACGCATCACGGTTGCTTGCCTCACATTCAGTAATTCCCTTCAACGTGGCAGTCTTGCGCACTTTTTTAGCCTTGTTACTCTCCTTGCGCTCAAGCTTGGTCTTTTTAACTCCCTTGAGTTTGCTCTCTTTCTGAAGCTGATCATACTTGTCGTATCCAATACACAAACGTGTCACAATTTCACACAAATCCTTCCAATAACCAACTCCTGCCACCCATTTGAGATTAGAAGCCAGTGTTTGAGGATGGTGCTTGGAAAGCCAGTCCATGCACTTGTAAAACTCATACTGCTGTGCCTTGCCGTTCCTAACGTCTCTGAGATGCCAAATCAACTTGAGCGTGTCAAGTGGGTGCTGTTGCCAAGATTTCTCCAATAATTGATAGATGCGTTCGATTGGACTATCTTTGACAATTTCAAAAAAGAAATCCAATTGAGGAGAGAGGGTAGAGGCGTGCGTGACGGCATTGTTCTCAGTCCTTGCCAAATTGTTGCTTGCGAGTGGCAAAAGGGCATTCACAAAAGGAGAATCGGTGGAAATGATTTCCGTGTTGGGAGGAGATGGAGGTGGCTGCTGAGTTGGAAGAATCTCAAAGTCTTCTTCGAGTGTCAAAGCGGCGAGTGTTGAAGCAAGCGTGTAGTCAGCCATGGGAATTTTTTTTTGTGAGAAGATCTTCTCATCCGGCTTTATCAAATGCCCCTTGACTCATGGCTCGTCAGTAATTGTCCACAATGTAAATGTGACTTGGCTTGATGTGTTGCCTACAAAGAGGGCATTCAGCTTTTTGTTGACACCATTCACAAATGCATTTCCAACAGAATACATGGCCACAGGGTGTAACTGCACTTTCTTGTCTTGGAGAGAGACACAAGGCACATGCTTGCTTGGTGGAATGCAGTGACAAAGTCTCTTCCTGTTCCTCCACTGCTGCCACTTGAGGCACGTGCACTCTCCTCATCCACTGTATGGTCTGCACTGTCAATTGTATGAGCATCATCACTCCAAGTGCCTTGTAATTGCTTTGATCTTCTACTTTACGGATAGTGATGTACCTTAGCTTGAGCAATCGTTTGATGGTGTGGTAATAGCGTCCATCCAAGTAAAACAAGGCCAAGTGCAG
This sequence comes from Acaulopage tetraceros, assembly GCA_004114255.1. Lineage (NCBI taxonomy): Eukaryota > Fungi > Zoopagomycota > Zoopagomycetes > Zoopagales > Zoopagaceae > Acaulopage > Acaulopage tetraceros. The sequence goes on from QZWU01000039.1 coordinate 29,757, forward strand.
GCGTTTCCACCACCCTATCACATTCTTTTGCTTACTCTTTACCATAAAAGGTAGCCATATCCACACGAGTAACCATATCAGCCGTTGACGAGTTGGTGGAAGGTGTCGCGTGTCCACATACATGATGGCCGTGTATTCCTCTCCAATAGTAGGATGACCTATATATGCGCGTACATTACCCATATATGCGCCTACCTGTAAGAGTTGTGAGGCCATGGTAAACGGTTCGTGTTATTAATTGCAACCATTCTTGATGATGAGCAATTGTGCGTGATCCTACCCATTCCTGCAAGATGATGTTTAATTGTCCAGCAAGATGACCAATGTACTCTTCGTCCTTTTGAGCAGCACGTACTACATTAGTGTTGGTGTGGAATGTTGTGGTACTTGCTAATGTCTGGTGCAGGTGCAAATTGCATATATATATAAAAAAGAGTTTATTCCCAGCCTTGCATTTGTGTTGGTGTTGGTGGCAACTGTGCATCCACCATGTTCCAGGCTTCCTCCTCTTCCTCTTCCTCATCCATTTTAACTGCTATCCTCCTGTCCGTGGCTGCCTGTCGCATACATTCAATGTAGTAATCCACTTCCATATAATCCAACTTGTAGTGAATGTGAGGCGCATAGCAGGCTTTGTAGAGATTTCCAATCAAATCAATTCCATCTAAAATGCGTTCTTGTTGATCAGAGGTGGATTGCTGAGACATATGGTGCAATAGCAGTACGGCTGCATGGCATATCCACGCTAATCCAATGCAAAATTCCTCTTGATTATGCCTGGTGAGGAAGATTGGGTACTGTTGGTGCTGTTGGGATGCCATTGTTATGGTGGAAGCCATGCCACACAGGTGAAATGTATAGGGTAAATGACATTCATAATAATTGGTGAGGATGAGCAGCAGTCTGCAGGAGTGATCCACCACGGCATTCAGAGTAGGCACATCCATTTTGTGCCAAGGATGCAAAGATGGGTAAAATGATAATCCACAAATGCTGTGGAGGTTGAGTTGAAAAGCTTGGCCCATTTGTTGTGCTAATACACTCCTTGACGTCTTTAATTGCAACTGCAGTGCTTCACTCTTGGTGGCGGAAATGGTGGGTAGAATCGTGCGTTCTGGTTGCGGCAGGGGCTTTCGTAAAGACGAGTTACTTTCTGCAAGGCGTTGGTTGGCTTGCTGCACTTGTTGACGCAATTCCTGACAGGATGCTTCTAATTCCATTACACGATGACGCAATTCTTGACACGTAGCAGACAGTCGTGCTTCATGGGACTCGTTGGAGAGGAATGCCACCACATCAGTAAAGGCGTGTCGATGTTTACTCTTTGCTGCAATGAATTGTTGCTTGTGAGCCTGTAATCTAATCCACATTGGTACATTAACGGTTGTGCACTTGCGTATCTCGTGTACAATTCCAACAAAAGTGTTTGATCGTTGAGGATTTGCAAATGGCACACGTCAGCATCTCTTTGAAAAAAATAATGGAAAAAGAGATTTGCCAATTGTCATCCACTGAACCTAATTCCTGTAAAAGTGTCTTGTTGGGTCAATTCTTGGTGGAAGAGGATGTTATTGATCTGGATGATGTGGATGAAGCGTGTCTGGGACATTTGCAAGGACTCATCACTTCAACTTGTTCACTGTGGTCCAAACCCTTTCACAGACGCTTTTTGGACACATTGGAACGGTTGAAGAGTGTTGAAGGGAATGCATGGCAAGTGATCTCCATGGATTACACCACTCAGGCTGAGAGATATACGGCCAGATTGCCAGCAATTGAGCAACAAGTGCGGACACTTGAATTGGATGCATTGCTTCAAGCCCTTGAACCTATGGACTGGTCTCCCATCCTTGGCCTTCAAGTGACTGCAGGTAGTTTCCTACTGCACCCCATGCCACTTGCAAGGTGGCTACCTTCACTCCAAGACTGTTTAACCACCTTCAATCGCTTGCATTCCCCTAAAAGCAAGTTGACTGTGGGGGGAAAGGCCTTTTCCAAGCATGCTCACCGTGATCGATCCGATAAATTTTGGGGAACATGTACGGGTAAAGAGGTGGAAAAGAATCGATTAGCAAATCAAGCACTTGCCAACATTCTCAATCACGGCACTTGGATGAATTTATTTTATTTGCCCCACAACATTCTTGCATTCGAAGTGAGAAATGCTCAAGGTTATGGTGCACGCTGGACCCTTGAATCGACACTTTTATTTAGAGGTTTTGTGGAACCCATGATGGAAAATGGACATGCAACTGGATGGACCCATTAAGCCTTGGTCTGTTCCAATTCTCTCTCTAAACCCTCATCCACTACGCCCATCACACCATCCGCATCCTCATCCATTGGGTCATGCTTGATTTTGTTGAAAACGTGCAATGGACCAGTAGAGCGTGGCTTGTGCATTTCGCCCTCACCCAACTCATTCAATTGTCTCTTGAAATCACTCACTTCTTCAGCAATCATACGCCTAATGTCTGAAATGGAAGTTGCTTGCTCAAATGAAAAGTCAAAGGTGGCATCACACACAATCTCATCATCAGCATCGTGGTAAGTACCAAGGTAAGGGTGCTCAAGGGCTTGTTCTACGGTGATTCGAGTTGCAGGGTCAAAATCCAACATTCTTTCCATCAAATCCAAGGCAAGTGGAGATGCTTTTGGGTACAATTGCACCAATGGCACTTTGGGCATGCGTGGGAGGGACCGGATGTACACTTGAGCACGCTCACTGCCAATGCGACGTAATGTGCTGTCATCAGGAGTTCCACGAATAGCGAGGATTTGGTTCAATTGGTCCACATAGTCTCGTCCCTTAAACAAAGGCTTACCTCCCAACAATTCAGCCATGATGCACCCAACACTCCAAATGTCAATGGCTTTGGTGTAGGATGCAAAAGACAACATGATTTCAGGTGCACGGTACCAACGTGTGGCCACATACTCTGTCATAAATCCCGCGTTGGCTTCAGGGGAATCGTCGTAACCACGAGCCAATCCAAAATCACAAATCTTGAGTTCACAATCTGCATTGACTAAAAGATTTCCTGGTTTCAAGTCTCTGTGGAGGACATTGGCTGAATGAATGTACTTGAGCCCGCGTAATATTTGATAAATAAAGTACTGGTAATGGGCATCAGTGAGCGGTTGTTCAGAACGGATGATTTGGTGCAGATCGGCTTCCATCAACTCTTGAACCAAGTAGATTTCGTTGTAATTCTCAGGATCCATGATTTCCATATCGTACAATCCCGTAATGTTTTCGTGACCATTAAAATGACGTAGCAATTTGATTTCACGCAAGGCACGCTTGGCAAGGATATTCTTGTCAAAGATCTTGGTAACCTTTTTGATGGCCACTTGATCGCCTGTTTGGACATTTTTAGCAGCACTAGACAAGATGATGATGATGGGGGATGATGGAGAGGATGATTACCAGACGATCCCATAGGCACCTTGGCCTAATTCACGCACCAACTTGTACTTTAAATCAATTGCAGCCATACGCACACTTGAATTGTTTTTCTCAAAAAAGATTGAAACGATGTCCAAAGCAGAGGTTAGATCACCTCTCTATATGCATGCATATACTGTTAGAAATCCATCCATTCGCTCATTGCAGGGGGAATTGCAGGTGCAGTGGAGGCCACTATTACTTATCCAACAGAATATATCAAGACCAAGTTGCAATTGCAACAAAATGGTGCACTTGCCATTCAAGCAAGTGTTCATTGACTCTTGTCTCGCCCTAAAACTCTTAGAACTATAGGGGACCAGTTGATTGTTTGATGAGAACAGTACGTGAGCAAGGCATCACATCCCTCTACAAAGGCCTCACTCCTCTTGTTATTGGAACAGGTGTCAAGGCAGCCGTGAGATTTGTATCCTTTGAACGGTTAAAGGAAATGTTGATGGATGACAAGGGTCATTTAAGTGCACCTCGTTCTATGCTGGCTGGGATGGGAGCAGGTATACTGGAAGGCATGTTGGTGGTCACACCCACAGAGACCATCAAGACCAAATTGATTCATGATGCAAACCTTTCCACACCAAAATACAGGGGAATGGTGCATGGTGTGAGCACCATTGTAAAAGAAGAAGGGTTAAGGGGACTTTACCGTGGATTGTTTCCAGTGTTGGCACGACAAGGCATGAATCAAGCTACAAGGTTTTCTGTTTACACTTTTCTCAGACAATCTTTTGCACCTACACCAGGAACACCCGTGTCACCCTTGGTAACATTTGGTATGGGAGCGATAGCAGGGACCATTACAGTTTACGTCACCATGCCAATTGATGTGGTCAAGACTAAAATGCAGGGGATGGGTGCACTACAACGATATCCAAAAGGCTCACTTCAATGTGCTTTTGTAACCCTCAAAGAGGAAGGGTTGAGAGGGATGTGGAAGGGTGCAACACCCAGGCTGTCTAGATTGATGTTTAGTGGTGGAATTGTGTTTACAGTATACGAACAAGTCATGCAAGTGCTACAATACATTTAAATGGTTAAAATTCACCTTCCAAAGGGGAAACGAGGGAAGGTGAGACATTTGGACTCTTCCTAATTGATAAAAGACGCATGGAATCCACAATACTACGCTTGCGCTCTTGTCGTCCACGCTCTTCTTTGGGTTCACGAAGAAGAGAAAACTCATCTGCTGTGGATTCATCAATCCAAGGATGTGTAGTGATGAAATGCCATGCAGCATACTGCACCAATTTAAGTTCAACTGCAAGTACGTCATCTGAAGGTACATCCAGTATGGTGGAGGAGGAGGTGGAAGGTGTGTAGAGTGTGGATATGGTGTTGGAACGTGCATGCATTCTGGAAGAGGACGGTGGTGAGGACATTGGTGTTGTGTTGCTTCTACCCGCTTTAGAGGACATGGTGGCTGGAAGGGGCACAATCATGGGCATGCCCAAAGCCCCAAGTGGCACAGAGAGGGTGGAATAACCATCTCCATGAGATTTGATGGAAGGTGAAGGGGAGACTGGCCGTTCTTCCTTGACTGGCTGGATAATGTACACGTGTGACTGAATAAACGTTTGCAAGTGGCGCATGAAGGGTGCATCTCTCCTTTTGATGTGCTGCTTGTCACCTGGTCGAATATACCATTCAGGTGGGGTAAATGGAAAAGCGCACAGGCATTGGCATTCATGGATCCTTCCCAACAACTGTTGAACACGGATATCCTGTTGCAAATCCTGGTGATGAATGGCTGTAGCAAGGAATGTAGCATCCATTTGAAATACGCCAACGTAGGGAACCATCCATTCACATAAATATGCATCTGAATTGGTCAATTCCCTGTATTTGAGGTAATTGTTTTCAGGCGAAGTGGTGATTTGCAGTAATTTCAATTGTTCCAAGGCCTTTTTTGAGAGCAGAGAGTGCGTTTGATGCAATCGTTTGATGGGAGGCGCACACAAACCTCCAACAATAGCAAATAATGACTGATAATTGCGTAGCTCCAACAAGCATTTGCACACTTTGATCCAACGGTAAATGCAATCCACACGTTCGTGCACTCCTGTAATGCTGAGAATGGATTGTTCAACCAATCGAGTAACAAAGTTGAAAAAGAAGGTGAGGTTGACGATGGATGGTTGAGGTGTTTTGATGGAATGTTTTAAATAATCCAAGGAAGTGGATTGCTTGAAGAGCGTGGCGTCGATCAAAGTAAGTTGGTAGGCCACAACGCGGTAAGGATAATGCATGACGGAAGATCCATGTGCTTGAATCAGTTCTAAAAAGGCTGACATGAACTGAGGAGAATCTGCTCGTGATTGCATGAGTGGAGAGACAAAAATGCGTGGAACGGCTTCCTTGGATTGCTCACTGAGCGTTGACACAACGTTATCCATGTTCCGCAGTCTACTTGTGTTGCTAGGCATCAACGTGTCCAATACACTACATGATACTTTAAAGGTACTACCACTTCCCTTCCTCTTGAGCTGACTGATCCATCGTGAGCCCTTTTCATCTTCTGTGGATTCTGCTACATCTGAAGAGATGGATGAGTAACTGGCCTTTCGATTCAAGGGTACAGCAAGGGTATTGTCCTTTTTTCTGGATGAACTCCGCAATCGGCCTTTGAATGAAGTAATGGAGCGTGATCGTCCACGCTCAGGACTACGTTCGTTGTTGGAGGAGTAGATGGAGTTGAATAGTAGCTCTAATTGATTCAATTGAGCGTGTAAATCTATAAACTGATTGGTGGTAATGGCCAATTGTTCTAATTGATTAGCATGTATGCGCATACAATCGTACGATGGAGTAATTGACGAGTGTTGCGCAATTCCTTGGTTTGAGATAGGAAGGATTCCAGTTGTGTTTGATACTGATCCTACCAACTGTTGAGGAATTGGGTGAAAAGGGGGAACCTGCTTTCAAGGCGGTCATCAAGGCAAAAGGAATTTATCGGGAGAACCTTCCACCACCACCACGACCTCCTCCACGACCTTGGCTAAAGCGACCACTACCACCTGCGTTGGCACGCCCAAAGAATCGTCCACCACTGCCACCACCTCCTCTTGACTGATAAGATTGTCTAGAGTCTTCAAATTGAGAAACTTGCAATTCAGGCAATTCTTTGCAAAGGACGATGCTGAGACCAGGTTCCATCCTTACGCTGCTTCCTTTGACTTTATCCAATTCACCTTGACTGTTGAATTCTACTTGACCATCATAAAAGTCCACAAGTGCTTGCATGCCACCAACACACAGTTTGACGGATCGTGCTACATTCTTATCCACTCCAATACGATCAAACATGCTCCATACATATGTGGCTGTGCGCATGACTGTTGGTGATCGCACAAGAGCTGAAACATAGCCAGTCTCAGCGGTTAGAATGGAACGGTGTTGCAGCATCGTGTTGGTAGTGTCCTTTTCTTGGTAACCAGACAAGATGGCCAAAGCAGCAGCCACAATTTGTTGAGGTTGTTGGGACTCTAAAATTCCAGCAGCAATATCCATAAACTTTGTTGCAACATCTGATGGAATGGCTTGAACGCGCTCTGCTGCATGAACTCCAGCCACTTGAACAATATCTGCAGTTTGAGGAGCACATACTGCCTTCATCTTGAGGCCTGCACGCTGCTCTAATTGACGAATCCAAGAGTATTGATCAGGTCGGATAAAAGTGACACAAACACCTTTACGCCCTGCTCTGCCTGTGCGACCACTACGATGAATGTAGGTTTCGTTGCTGTCAGTTGGTTCAGAATTCACCACCAAATCCACTTCTGGAATATCAAGACCACGTGCAGCCACATCAGTGCAAATCAAGCATCGAATGTACCCATCTCTGAACTTGGCAAGGGTTTTCTCACGTTGTGCTTGTGGAATGTCACCATGAAGTGGCTGTGCAATGTTGCGAAGTCTAGGAAGAGCTGCAAGTTCATTGCAATCTGATTTTGTGTTGGTGAATACGATAGAACGACCAGTAATGCCAGCATAAATAGAAACCACATCAGGAAGAATCTCATTACGAACCTTCCAATGAGAGGGAATGGCATAATGCTCAAGTGTTTCAGCTGTCTTGAGCTTTTGTTGTCCAATTAAATCCACTTTGGTGTAATCTGGTTTCATAAACTTGCGAATGGTTTGCGTGACCCATTCAGGAAGGGTAGCACTGAAGAGCAAAGTCTGATACGACGCTTCTGTACGCTTCTTGTTATTGACAGACACTTGAATTTGATCCTTGACATTGGTCATTACCTTGTCCATGGCATCTGCAAAGCCAATATCCAACATTTGATCAGCTTCATCAAGGCAGAGGAACTGAATGTCAGAGAGTTGAAGGGTACCGCGATCGATGTGGTCCATAATACGACCAGGAGTGCCAACAACGACATCCACACCGCGTCTAAGAGGACCAGATTGTTCATCATAGCCAACACCACCATAAACACAGACTACAGAATAAGCACCAGATCCCACAGACTCAAATTCACTTGCAACTTGCTTTGCTAGTTCACGCGTAGGCGTCATAATAATGGCACGGGGCTTACGGCCACGCTGATGTGATGAACCCCCTACTACCTTGAGTTTCTCGGCAATGGGCAAGGCAAATGCCAAGGTTTTACCCGTTCCAGTGCGTGCACGTCCCACCAAATCCTTTCCTTCTAAAATGTGCACAAGAGTAGCAGCTTGGATGGGGAACAAAGCGTTGATGCCACGCGACTGGAGGGCTGTCACAGTGGAAGCAGAGAGAGCAAAGTTGCTTAAAGCCAAAGGATCAGCTGGTGGTTCAGAGGGCACCTCCTTTTTGTCCTTTTTAGCCTTTTTCTTCTTGGTTGCAGGAGAATCATCAGACGCGGTGGGTTCAGTGGATGAGGATGGGGCAGACTCTTCCTCATCATCCTTGGACTTTTTCTTTTTCTTCTTGGGAACCTCCTCGTCAGACTTGCGCTTGCGACTCTTCTTCTCCTCCTTGAGGATAACGTCCGTGGGCATGGCGCTCTCGTCTACTTCTTGATGGAGGATTGCAGGCATTGAAGAAATCGTTGCAGCAGGAAAAAAGAAAAAATAGCAGTCACAAAATATTCCACCAAAGCAGAAAGTTTTTATACTAAGTCTCCTTGCTCCATTTCCATGTCTCCATTATTTGCTTCATATCTTGATTCTTCGTGCACGGATGGAGAGCGTGTCTTTGAGCGTTCTCTACGAGGTGGGGAGCGACGTGGGGAAGGGGAGCGACGGTAAGTATCACGAGAACGATAACTACGATCAGGAGACCGACGTCTTTCGGGAGAGCGACGAGGGGAAGCACGACGTCTGTCAGGAGAACGACGTGGCGAATAGCGCCTATCAGGGGATCTCCTCCCACGTGGGGATCTGGAACGGCGGTCGTTGCGAGAGTATTCCTACAATACATTACTCATTGAAAGAGCCATCCTTACTTCCTTGACAGTTACGCGTCTTCCATGGTATTCAGTGTCATTCAACTTGCGAATAGCATTCTTCATGTCGTCATACGTGGCGAAATCTGCTACACCTGAACTACCACGCACATCAACGTAGGTGCAATCCCCTGCTGTTCGCATGAAATCCTTCAAGTCCTGCCAGAATCAAGGTTAGCCACCATAAAGAGAAAGAGAGTAAGAAGAATGCCGCCGCCGCCGCCACCACCACCACCATTGGCCAACCAATAAAGAAAGAGTTACCTGCCAGGAAAGACTACTCTCCAGATTTTCAATGCGTACACGGTATTGCGTACTGCGAGGACGTTCGTACTTGCTAGTGAGGTTGAGTGATCAAGAGGGAGAGGAGGATGATTACGTAAAATTGTCCCTTGGAGGAGGACGACGTTCTTGACCTTTGGCCAATTCTACCACGATGCTATACAAGTTGATTAAAAGCAGGAGGAGGAGGGGGAGGTTACCGATCGCCCATAAAGTCACGACCGTTGAAATCACGACAGGCATCTTCAGCATCTTTGAAATCACGAAATTGCTAGGATTGGGGTCAATTGGATCAAAAAGGACTAGCTTGCCACAAAACCATAACCTTGTTTAAGGAGGATGGATCTGATCTCTCCATAATTACGAAAGAGCTTCTCAACTTCACTTTCCCTAATATCTCGAGGTAATCTGCCAAGGTAAACACGCGCCATCACACTTTTTCTTTTGAACGAAAAAAAGTTTTGCCCTACTTCTTTATTTGACGAGGTATTCATACACCAAACGCAATGAACTGCTCACCACCATGTGTCTAATGCGATCACGTTGCTTCTCACCAAATCTGGAACGCCTCATATCTTGCACAAAGAGAATTGTGTCAGGAAAGAACTGATGAACATCTGCAATGGAGTGTAAGACTGAAGGAATGGTGGCAAGCACTTGGGATTCGCCTGCAGAAATGGGCTGAATAATCACAACAATCTGCTGATTGATTTCAAGGACTACACAGCCATCTGGTGCAATGTTGCTGTGACATTTTTGCACAGTATTTTCCACATCCAATTGAAAGTGATCCAATCCATTGACTTGAAGAGTTTCTTCCATACTGCCAAGAAAGTAGAGAAAGTGTTCTCGATCAGGTCGCACGATATCAGGCCAAAGGAATCCCAAATCTCCTGTTCTGGAAAAGGTGAAATTGTGTCCAACCAATGGTGCTTGAAACATGGATGCGTTGGCAGTTTCTTCTGGACCAATAAAGCCAAGGGGGGATGAAGTACTGCTGATCCAAATTTCGCCAATTTGACATGGTTTGCACAACTGCAATGTGACTGGATTAACAATAGCAATCGTCGTGCCACTTGAAGGCTTACCAGAGTCATGAAGGCGAATACTTGGGATGGATTTATCCTCTTCTTCCACCACCTTGATCAAACCAGAGCGCAATTCACGCAAAGCCAACTTTAAGACTTGTGGCGCACACTTTTGATAAGAACGAGATGCAGCAAATGGATGGTAGAATGGAGAATGCACCGTGGTCACTGTAGAGTTTTCAAGGCGATTGGCCAAAAAGAAGGAGACGAGGCGATCAAAGATGTCAGTGTTGGGGCGATGCTGGATGGGAATCATGAGGGATTTGACGTTCTCCAAGGTAAAGGCACGATAATCCACTCCTTGAGCTTGTTTCATGACATGTTCCATCATGGGATAAGTAGTATAAACGTCCTTGACTTTGTACTTTGTAATAATTTCAAATAAACTGGATGGATGATTGTAAAAGTCAGCAGGTGAGTAAATAAGAGTGCAGACACCAGAGTAAATGCCCAAAAAGGAACTGTAAAGCAAGCCAAATCCACTATGAGTACGAGCACAGGTGATGAGTGGACGGGAAGAGAGCAAATAGCAATCGTTCTTGATGGACCGACACATTGAGAAAAGGTTGGCATGGGAATATTTGATACAGGCACGCCTCATGTCTGGTGTAAAGTTTACCATAACCAAGGCAAGAGCATCTGCAGGTGCGTGGGATGAAAGGGAAATTGAAGAGGACACTGGAGCGTTGATCTTGTCTGGACTGATGGTGAGGGGAAGACTGACATCCTGTCCACCTGAACACTGTCTGATGGCTGCTTGCAATATTTTGCCTTTGAGGATGGACTCTGATTGATCGCAGGCAATAATAGCAGCAATCTTCAAATCAGTAATCAAAGAAAGCAAGGCTGGTACATCTTCAGAAAGACGATTGGTATCTGGCTGTGGAATGGGGACTGGTACACATCCATTGATCATACAGGCATATAAAGAAGCCACGAAATCGATGGATTGGTTGGAGGAAGTGATGATGACCATGCTGGAGGGTTTCACTTTATCCGCAAGGTATTGGGCAATCTGAAGGATACGCTGCGTTAATTTACGATTGGTAATGACTTTGAGCTCCTTACACTTTGCATCCAACGAAATGAAGGCTGCGTCATCAGGGAACATGGTTGATCTCCATGCCAATACATCAAGGATAGTGGCATACTGATCCAAAACGTTACCCGTGCGGTCATCCTTGTCTTGATCTACAATTTTACCTTGTGTCACTTGCAAATAGTCTAATTGTGGTACAAAATCAATGAGATTCGTATCATTCGTGGGTATGTGTCGCAGTGCAGTCTTGGCATGAGTGCGGAGGTAAACAGGAGCAATTTTTCCATCATAAAACTGCTTCTTGCACTGCTCAGCATTGACGATACGTCTGCCATTCTTGAACATGCGAGGCAGTGTGCCAGGATTACAAAGCATAATGCAGTAAGGTTGAATGCCATTGAAGTCGGATAAAACCAATTCAATACTATCTACAATGGAAGGCAAATCTTCCTTCTTGAAACCAGACTCAGCAGTAACAGTCAGCACAAATTCATCGTTAACTGTTAATTCAAATGCAGCACAGGCGATCAATCCAGTCACGTGTGACATGAGGCAGTAGGTAATGTCAAAGGAGTAATGGGTGGTGAGGGTGATATTCATAGTTTCCTTTTGCACAGTAGCGACACGAATGCGATCTTCATACAAACCAAACACCAACACTTGACCATCCATCAAGGCACCCAAAAGGCCAGTTCGAAGGAATTCCTGAGGAATGGGATTGCCTGCAGGGTGTTGAGCATCATAGATTAAAGGATGAGCTCTCCAAATGCTTCGATTGTAACTGAGTGAGAATCCAAAAAATCCACCACTCAATGCAGGAGAATCCAACCAGATTTCACCAATCATTCCGGGTGGAACAAGTGCCTTGGTTTCAGGATCAACAACAGCCACGGTGACTTGAGGGAGTGGAAATCCAAAAGTGGAAACAAACATGGATTCCCTTGGGCTTTGTGCTTCAGAGTCTGTTGGTTGTGTAATTTCAATGTGATTGTGTTGGTGAGCGCGTCGATTCAACAAAATCTTGATGGCAGGGCCGCTGGTTTCGATGGAATCACGTAAAGCAAAGATCATGCCACCATATTCAGGCAAACTACTAAAGGGAATCACGGCTTCACGAAAGCTGCGACATCCCAGTGGCTTGAGTAACAAATCTTCAATATCGTTGTTGAGGAACGGATCAGGAAGCAGCGTGTCAATGAGAATACGGCGCAAGTTCATGAGGTCTGGTGGGAACTTTTTGTTGAACTGAACAGTCGCACCTGGATCACGCGTATAAGAAGAGAGAACTTGCTGTAATCCAGGATAATCAGCAATGGCCATGTTGACCTTGTACCTTGTGAGACAGTTGATCCATAAACCAGGCACTTCCATCGCAGCAGTATTCAAGAGAATGGTTGTTTGGCCTGCGAAAACACTGTAAAAGATGGAGAAAATCATGCCAGCTTGTTGCCTTGCTTCAATGTAGGATAAAACGACTTCTGGTGGCATATTCGGAGTTTCCTTCTTACCGTTCAAGCCATACTTGAGGATTCTACACTGACAAATGATGGTGCGGTGGCTAACACCAACTCCTTTGAGTTCACCAACGTGATTCTTGGAGAACTCAATGTAAGCCAAATCCGTCTCCACAGGAAAGATTTTGTTGTCTTCAATCTTCTTTTTCTTGATTGGAGTAAAGTCGTTGGTCTTTACCCAATCTATACCACCTGGTAAATCTTCCTTTCTAGAAATGCCGAGGGCTTTGATGTTGGAATCAGTAGACAGTACCAATTGACAAGTGGTTGAAGTGAGGATAAAGCGTAATTCAGCCATGTTGTCCAAAGTGACAATGGGAACAGCAACACAGTTTGCAAGAAAGCAGCCATAAAGTGAAATGGCGTAATCGATGGTCTCTGAACGACGATAGACCAGTGCGACTTTGCTACCTTTGGAAAGGTCTTTGCGAGCGAGTAGGAATTGAGCCACACGATAAGCCTTTCCTGTAAAGACTTCCCATGATACTTCCTGATAGTCCTTGCCCTTGGCATCAACAGCAGAAAAGGCAATGCGCTTGGATTCAAAGCTAGCGCGATGTTGTAATACGCTCACAATAGTTGAAAAGCCATCCATCATTGTTCCAGTGGTACGATCGATTAAATTGGAGGCCAATTCTCGAGGTGCTTGTGGCATAGCTTGCCTTCCTGTCCATGGGTGCAAGGAAATGGGAGCCACGTAAGAATGGGATTCAGAGGCAGTCGGGGATTGTGGACCTAGTATGGTTGTGAAAAAGGGGTGGCTAGTGAAAGCATACCTGGTAGCACAAAAGGACTGGGATCTGCATGCGGAATGGCCATTGCCGGTGGGCGTGGATCCACAGCTGGAAATGGTTGCATAGGAACTAAAGGGCCTTATATGGAGGAAAGAGCAGGGGGTTGTACTTGGAGCAACTTCGGTTTGGGGATCAGTGGTTGGTCTACGAAGCACCACGCCTCCACCAAACACTGGAGGTCCAACGCGACGCATAGGATCCATGGTATATGGTTGCATGTGTGGAAGTGAATGCATATGAGGGAGGGGCTGCATGTGTGGAGGTGGTTGCATGTGTGGGAGATAACCATGAAATGAATCAATAGATGTCCTTGGAATCATTGGAGCCATGTTTTGTTGCATGGGTAAAGGAGCTGTTTGAAGTGGAAACACGTTTGAAGGCATTCCATAGTAGGGGTGCATGGGTTGCATGGGTTGCGAAACTGGCGGGATAAACATTTGCTGCTGATAACCATGAGATGGTGCAAAGTACGTTGGTTGCCCCACAGAATAAGCAGTTGCAGTTGGGACGGCTGAGGGGGGTGGTGATGGCTGTGGAGGTGGATCATCAAAGTGCTGCTCTGCTTCAGCAACCACTTCGCGTTCACTCTTCAACTCCTCCACAGGCTTCACCTCTTGAGATGCAGAATCGATACTGGCACGCGCAATCAATGATCGATCCATCCTTTTTGGAAAAGCAGCGGGTCGTGGACCAGAAGGCATGCCTTGAGGACGATCATGTGGTGCATCATGTCTATAACGCTTGATTTCATCCAGGCTACTGATTTCAGTGACGTTATTAGAGGAGACTTGGGAGACGGATTCTGCATTGGAATGAATGGATACTTGTGGTTGTATGGCTGCTGACAACTCCACTGGGACCACTTCATCAGCAGGTTGTGCCACGTCATTCGCAATTGGTGCATCTGATGACACAAAAGATGGACGATCCTCCTTTTCTGGTAATGGTGGTGGTTTGACATCCCCTCCTTCTTGCTCCTCCATCACGCTGGGTGAAGCGGTCAATTGCGTTCGATCAATTTCCACCATCTTGGCCTTAAATTCTTCATTTAATATCCTCAACTTCTTCTCATATCCCTTTTGAGTAATATCACCTTCTTGCAACTCTAGATCGAGTGCCTCAATCTGCTGGTGCAGTTGAGCAATTAATTCATCGTGGTTGGTGGACATGAAAATTAATTTTACTGTATGGTGAAACAGGTGGCCAACACCCTCAAACCTTCCTTGCTAAATTCATTTTTACGAATGTTGATGGTACAACTAACACGAGCAGGGCTGTACATCTCTTTGAAGGCCGGTACACAATCGTCTCCCAATGCATTGGCTTCCAAATGGAGGAATTCCAGCTGTTTGTTTTGGTTGAGTGCTTTTAGCAAGTCTATCAGACCCTTGAGGCCAATACGATTGCCAGAAAGGTTCAAGGACTGCAATCGAGTGTTGATTGCAAGCGATTCAGCCAGGGATTCTGCGCCACTTGGCCCAATGTCGTTCTCAGCCACCTCTAGCACCTGCACTTTACATTCCATCATTGCCAACATTCTTGAAAGAGCAATAATCCCCTTGCTCTTTAGCGCATTCTTATTGATCATGAGTGTATGTAGTCTTGAGAGCATGAGAGGCAAAAGGGGTTCCAGACAACCACTGGTCAATTGACAGTGAGAAACGTCCAACCATTCCACAGGACATGTGCCTTGTTCCAATGCTTTTGCAATGTAAGTGAATCCTTGGTCACAGAGACTATTCCTGCACAGCAGCAACTTCTTCAATCGAGTGTTGTCCTTGAGTATTTTGGATAAGAGCACACCACCTTCCTTCTCAACATCACTTGCACTCATGTCCAAACAAGATACTTTGACAGGGGTGTTTGAGGAGTAAAACGTGAGAAAATTGTTGTAAGCCGTTCCAGGAGTGAAATTCACAAGTTGGATGGTTCGAATGGTCCTATTATAATGGAAAAGGCGAGCAAGTTCTTGTGGTATTGCATCAGAAGGGTAAAGTGGAAGGGTGGTGAGGTTGATTACTTCTTGTTCATATGAAGTGCGTAATTGTTCCATTTTCTTCTCAATTTGCCCAACAATTCCCCGTAAGAGTTTAAGTGGTTCCTGGGCCCTTTGAAAGTCACAATGTTGCAGATGCTGCTTGGACTCATGCCTTCTAAAAATGCGCTCACAGCCACCATACTTCCCCAAAGCGTGAGCATGCTTACATGAGACCAGGGCATTTGGACAAACTCTTTCATGATAATCCAATTGCATGGCCATAAAGCATTCAGAACACCGTGAGCATGTAATCATCCTGTGTGCACAGAGCGTCTGGGCATGCGCTAGCATCTCTTCCCTGGTGGCAAAGTGCTGACCACATCCAAACATGCACAAAGAACGCTTTTTGGAGCAAGTCTCACGGTGTTTGAGCAACTCATCGCGTACCATGGACTCTTCACATTCCTTAAAGAGAGGGTCAGAACTGCAGTTGATGAGAACGTTGATACAGTCATGCAGAATATGCTGTTGTACGTATTCAATCCTCTTACCCTGCCATTCACAACATGGGCACTGCACTTCCAAGTTACCAAGTTGTTCTTCAATGTCTTGAGGTACATCCACCACATCTCCATCACGGATAACAGTCCTGCAGATGGGACAAGTTCGAGATCGCGATAAACACTGGAATATGCACCTCTTGCAGAACACGTGGCCACATTTAGCACTCTTCCGAGGTTCAATAAACACATCAGTGCAGATGGCACAAACAAGGTTGTCATCTACGGTGCATATATAGGTGAAATGAGTGGAAGCATCAATCAAATTCATGTTGAAAAATAATCAAAGATCATTAAGAGAGGCCAAGGTATCATCCAGCTCTTGTTTGGTCTCCTTGTACTTGGCTTCTAATTCCTCAATCTTGGCTTCAAATCCAGCACGCTCGTCTTCCAATACTTGGACTCGTCTTTCAAGATTCTCAGCCTTGACATCCACAACGCGTAATCTAAACGAGGTGAGAGACAGATGAGGGAGGCAGGTACTGTTCTTTGGTGTCACGGAGTTCATTATCAGCAGCATCCAACTTTTCCTCAACAGACACAAGTTTGTTTTGAGTGACATTGAGCAACGTATCACGTTCAAGTAACTGAGCGTCTAATTCCTTTACTTTGGCTTCAGCGGCCTCAGCACGTTCCACTGCGGAATCAGCTTCAGCACGAAGAGAGTTGATCTTCTAAAACAGGCATTAATAGGGGAAAAAGGGGGGAAAATAAACGTGCATCCTTCAATTTATCCATTTGCAATGTGTGTGGGAAAAAGGTAAAAAGCAGTCACACTTCTCCTCCATATTCAACCCAAGCACAGTTTGTGTATTATCAACTGCAACAGTACTGCTGACTCAAATATCATTCAAGGAGCTCAATGTGTCATCGAGTTCCTGCTTTGTCTGAAGGTATTTTTGATTCAATTCTTCCATCTTGACTTCCAATCCAGCACGTTCATCCTCCATAACCTGTACCTTTCTTTCAAAGGTGTCAGCCTTGACGTCGATGGTTCTCAAGTTTTCCTTGGTTTCCTTGAGTTCAGCTTCAGTGGCTTCCAATTTCTCCTCCAATGATGTGACCTTGTTTTGAAGTGCACCAACTTCAGCTTGGCTTGCATCACCTTGCTGAGCGGCTTCCTTGGCATCCTTTAATTTGATCTCAACAGCGTCCAGCTGTTCTTCAAGGTTCTGGACCTTGTTTTGGAGTGAAGTGATTTCATGCTCCTTATCAGTAATGGTGTGTTCCAATTCCTTCACCTTGGCTTCGGCTGCTTCAGCGCGTGCAATGGCAGCATCAGCTTCAGCACGGATGGAGGCAATTCTCTAAAAAGGGATGATGAGAGGGGAGATGGTCATCACGTACTTCCTTGAGTTTGTCAGCCATTATAGATCGAGTGGGTTTTTTAAACAGAGAGAGGTCGAGTTATGTCACAGAAAAGAGAGCAGATGATGAGAATTTGAAAGAAAAAGTTTTTTTGTGGTGCTTGGTGGTGGGAAATTTCCAATTTTTAATAGGGTCATGCGCCTATGTCGCCAAGTCATCTGGTACATTTGCTTCTGCCCTGTTGGTGGCTGACCGTCTTCTACGCCTTCTCCTCTTCTTTCTCATGTCAGATACGTTGGAAATATTGGAAACATCTGTGAAATCAGAACCACCATCGGATTGATCCAAATCAGGGAAAGGGATGGGGAGTGTTGGTGCGAGCAATGACTCTGCTGGATGAATGGGTGTGCTAAAGGGTATGCTGTTTGGTGAGGTTGGAGGTAATGTGATGGTGGGAGTGACTGTGATGGTATCCACGACCAAAGCAGGAAGGTTAGGATGATGCTTGTCTGCTTCTTCTGCCCACGCCATGACTTCAAAATTGACGGGTGTAGTTGATTGCAGGGACAAGAGTCGCTCTGAATTGGAGGTTGGTTTGTGCAAGTCTTCCATGGCTGGTTCTGAGGAAAGTTGTACTAATTCTTCCAATGTAACATCGCGTGGTGGTGTAAAGGGCCGTGCAGAGGAGTTTTCATCACTGTTGCTCACTTTATCTTCCCCTTCTCGCTTGAGATTGTTCTGCTGAGCTGCCACCACATCTTGCAAGGACACATTGAGCATGACCATATCGTCTTCAAGGACGGATTCACCATCATCAGAAGTGGGATGGACAATAGACACAATGCTGGCCAATTCAGATGGGATAACCAACACGTCCTCTTCCTTTTCAGAAGGATTGTTTTGCAATTGTCGCAATTCATGCAAGCTTACCATGGCAACATCCTCCTCTTCATCCTCTGCTTGACTGGCTGATTGCAAGTCTTGCAAGGTCAATTGCAAATGTTCCGTCTCACTTTCTTGTGCATTTTGAATCTGATCCAATGTAAATATCTCTTCATCCACAAAACTTTCTTGATCGTGTTCCTTGTCCATGGAACCAGCAATCTCCATCAAATCATTCAAAACGCTATCCAAGTGAGTACTGCTTGCACCATCATAACTGCCTTGAAAGGTGGATGCATTCAATTCATTTCGAAGTCTTTCAAATTGCGTGAGTGACTCTTCTGCCTTGGCCACTGTGTCAGCCACCTGTTTGGTGCTCTCTTGCACAGTCTTGGATTCTTGCTCAACCCATTCATTCACTTCCTCCTTCAATGTATCCACCAAATCTTCTTCCAATAAACTCTCCGCTCGTGAGACTGAAATGAGCTCAGCAGCAAGCGTGCCTGTTTGTGGAGTGACTGGTCGAGAATTAAGTTCGGCTACAAGAGAAGCAGGACGTGGGGACGCAGGTACTTCCAACCAAGGAACTTCACCCTCAGCACTTCCAGCATCAGAAATGGTTCGTGGTCGCATTGCTTCACGAGATCGAATGCGATGCAACTCCTTGTTTACCATTTCAATGCGTTCCCGTACATTTTGTGGGGATGATGCTTCATTTTCCTTGCGAACAGCCAAGTTCTCCAATTCTTCTCTCAGTTGTGAGAATTCTGGTTTAATGTTGCGCAACACTTGCTCACGTGCCTTTGTTGTGAGTTCAACTGCCTCTTCAACATTACCATGATCCTCGTGTAAAACCGGTGGGCTGATACCACGAGGCGGACTTGGATTGGGCGTAACGTAGGGTTTGTGCATACCACGAATGTTGAGGATAGATTCATCCAAAAAGTCCAGCATATTATCCACTGACATGACTGAATTGGCTGGAGAAGGAGCACGATTGATCTTGAGTACAGGGGTATTGGGAGCTTCATCTGGTTGCCAAGTTGCGCGAATTTCTTGCGCTTCATTGACCATCTTATCAAATGCGTCCTCATGGTTACTGAAGGGAAGCGTGTAATCAGAAGGAGGTGGGCCTTGCTCAGAGGACGATAAGGTCTTGACTTGTCCACTTTCCTCTACCAACTGTGTCTTGGTCAAGTACAATCGTGATAAAAGCCAGTGCTGAAGTGCAAAATCAGAATTCAAAGCCATCAAATCACCTGGAATAACCACATGATGCTTGACATTATCCAAATCCACATAAGTTTTACGACGGGGTTTACGAGAACTTGGAGGAGGAGCAGGTGTGGAGGTTGCATTGATGGCGGCACCATTGGATCCCACCAAACGGCATTTGTCCACCAATCTCAAAACATGCTGTTTTTTCTTGATCACCAAATCAGGAATACCCTTTTCCTCAGGAAAGGCATGCAGCAAGGATCGGATAATATCAGCGTGTGCACGCATCCATGGAAGCGCCACTGTACCACACATGCCCATCAATTCAAAATGACGATCTTCAATGCCATCTTCTAAAACCATCATGTACCTCCTATAAAAACGCTCAGAATCCACCATCTTGACATATTCATTGACGATCATGCGTACTTTTTTAGGGATGCGATCCCATAAACGAGGTAATCTCCGAACTGGAAAACATGCCAAAGAACGAACGATAGCTGCAAAGGAGTTGAAATCACGGTAAATATCCTTTAAACGCCCTGCTGTCTTGGTTAATTTAACTAGGGTTTCTGCACCAACACGCTCATGCACAGCCATAATCATCAAATGAGACATGACTGACTGTACATGACGCTCAAAATCAATACAGGCTTCCAGGTGCTCACCAAAGCATTTGGTCTCCTTGACTTCATGGGCCAATTGGAAATCTTGTTTAACGTCCACTTGTGAGAATAGGTTAGCATCAATGATACACAATTGTCTTGCTAAATGGTCAGAATCCCAACTCAAAAGTGATTTGTCCACAACAGATGCGATTTGAAGGGACACTTGATCCACATTAGAGCGTTGGATGGTCACATCCTCCTCCAATCGACGTAATTCTTGTAGAGAGACGGCCAATGGCTTGTTCCTGTCGCGTGATGGCTTTTTAGCGATCGTGTACTCTCGCGTTGCCTTGGCCAACCTTCGCGTATTTACAATGTACATTCTGCTCAATGGGGATAATGGAACCATGGGCAACACATGCTCATCTGCCACCTGAATCATATCCAATTGAATGTCTTCATAGTGGTGAAAATGTTCCGTATTCCCTACTGCGGAGGAGGAGGACAGTGTGGATGGAGCACGTTCCATGGCAGTGTGAGGCACGTGAAGCAAGGCCGGGTCATTGGGAAGAGCATTATGAGGACGCCAATCCAATCGCCTGCTCATCATCACATTTTCAGCATTGTATAAGCAATCGTGGGCCATCTGAAGCAGTTCCAGTGACTTGAAGTTATTTTCTTCAGCTATCGGATCATATATGCGCCATGATGAGGGTGATTTTACCTTGAAATGCAATTTTACTACTGGATAATCTGTATACAATGGAGGTTGCAGCCGCCATATACTGTGCAAATGCATTCTACAAAAAGGGTCATGACGCACGCGATGAATTAATCTTGCCTTTTTGTTACCTTCCTCGTATTCTGATGCAGCCTTGTCCATCATCCTGACAGTTGATGCAGATGACATCTTTTTGGGTGACAAGAACTTTCTATGACATTTCAAAGCAGAGATTGGCAACCACCCAGGCTACCAGCTGCTAAATCATCCACTTCATCCCTGCGTCCAAGTACAACATTCCTGTCTCCAGATGCTTCTTTTTCACCATTACCAAAGGAAGTGTTTGAAAAGCCAGAATTGGCTGCAGTTGATTTAAGTTTACTCAGTTCTACTGCTTCTGCCTCTGATCAATTGGGTACGGTACCCGCTCATTCACCTGTGTATGAAGGTCATTTGTACACTCTTCTTCCCTCAAAGTCTGGAATGGGTCCACCAGTATGGAAGAAACGTTGTGTTCGATTTGATGGTCAAATGCTCGTTTGCTTGGAGAATGAGAAAGCCAAGCCTCCTCCTGGCTTGATGATGGAGCATCCACAACAGCAGATGCATCCTATTTGGCCAATGTGTGTTCCTGGAATTGTTCCACCAATGGAGTCGCCACTTTTAGCAACTCCGATGAATCCATTGCGTTATTTAGCAGGTAAACAAGAGTTTGTCAAGAGTTTTCAGCGGCTTGCCTGGTCATTGGATATCAGTCAAATTGTAGGTATTGAGATTATATTATCAGATGCCATGGAACCACTTTGCAAAACAAGTTTTCTTAAAAAGAACAGGGAAAAGGTGCTCGTTTTACGCACAAACACTGGTGGTGCACGCGTGCTCAAGGCCAAAAAGACAAGTGAGCTCCAAAGATGGCTCTTTATCCTCAGCTTCGCTTGGTCTGCTTATCAAAGACAATTCAGTGGTGTGGAAGAGGAGGAAAAGTTGCCGACTTCTGCCATCCTTTCTCAGCCTATTGCAGACGATTCTCAACCATTCAGCACTACAGCGGACGACATTCCCTTGTTGTTGCATTTGCGCAAGTGTGTGACTGACTACGACTACATTCAAGACAATTATGAGCCTGACAGTGCCTCACAAGCATCCTCCATCAAATGGACATTGATTCGTCAACAATCCATCAAAACAAGATTGAAGAGGAAATCCACCATCAAACGACAACGCTCCACAGCAAGCACACGACGATTGACCAGAAAACGAACCATCAGCAACAGCAATCGACCTCGAGACCTTGTAGAAACACAGTCTTTGAAAAATCTCACTTTGAACGATCAATCCGACTTGGAAAAGCGCCGCATGACCATTTCAGGGGCACCACAATCTCATCACGTCCCTGAAGAAGACATGGAACCCTTTTGGTACACGAGAAGACTACGATCAAAGGATTTCTATGCTTCCAGTATAGTGGATGAACCATAAACGAGAGACATCGTTACTTTCCACTTATTACGATCGAAAATGGACAAAGTCCACCATTTCCTTCCATTGGACTCATCAACCCCATTAGATTCCTTCCAAGAGACCCCTTTTAGCATCCAAAAGTGATGTTAATTCAAAGTCCAACGATTCACCTGATGATCTGTTACCTCGTCACAAATCCACTGATCGTCTGTGGAGTATCGATGATTTCCACGTTGGTAAGGCCCTTGGAAAGGGCAAATTTGGCAGAGTGTATTGTGCCCGTGAAGCCAAGACCCACTTTCTCGTTGCTCTCAAGGTCATGAAGAAGGAAGAGTTGCGTCACTCCAAAGTGGAACGTCAACTTCGACGTGAAATCGAAATCCAAGCTCACCTTAGGTACGCTGTGGTATATGCATGGTTACCTGATGAACTGTAGACATCCCAACATTCTACGTCTTTATGGCTATTTCTATGATCAAGAACGCGTCTTTTTAATCCTGGAATACTGCATGTATGGTGAAATGTACAAGATTCTACGCAAATTGAACCGTTTCCCTGATTTGACTGCTGCAAAGTACATTGGTCAAATGGCTAGTGCCCTCAGCTATCTTCACCAGAAACACGTCATTCATCGTGATATCAAGCCAGAGAATCTCCTGTTGGGTTACGACTATGCTCTCAAGATTGCTGATTTCGGATGGTCAGTCCACTCCCCTTCAAACCGTAGAACCACATTGTGTGGTACATTAGATTACCTTCCACCTGAAATGGTTGAAGGTCGAGAACATTCTGAAAAGGTGGATCTTTGGTCATTGGGTGTCCTCTCTTACGAATTCCTCGTTGGCGTGCCTCCTTTTGAAGACCTTTCAAGTAATGCAGCCACCTACAAAAAGATTGCCAAAGTGGATTTCGTGGTCCCAGAGTACGTGAGCTCTGGTGCCAAGGATTTGATCAAACGCCTCCTTCAATATGACCCTGAAAAGAGACTCTCCCTTCGTGAAGTCATGCGTCATCCATGGGTGCTCAAGGGCACTGAGGCCAGTCTTGAGCACATGGGCAAGTTATTTGCCTCCACTGAATAAACTGTCACTGTTGTGGGTGGAATTCCAAGTGTGTGTGTGTGTGGGGCTAAATTTCCATCTCATCTCTCTACCCAACTCAACTCCACTCCTTTCCCCTTCATGTCTGTCCTCGAGCGATTCCGTGGATTAGTATCAAGTCAAAAGGGATCGCCTAATATCGAATCCCCTCAAACCATCTTGGAAACGTTAGAATTACCACATACCGATGAAAATGTTCCTCGTATTGTGGAAATGTTGAACGTCCTCACCTGGAGGGTCTATGAGAGTGCACCTTCCTCTTCACCAAATGACAACCCGGACAAGGAAGCAACTGATTTTGCATTTGATCTCAAGATGCTTGAGCACGCCATCAACTCCTCCTTGATTGCAGAAAATGTGGACGTTTCCAACGCTTCCCTGGCATTTGTACGGCAGTTGCTTGAAGTAAGGCCACTTGACTTCCAGCGACACTGTGCTCAGTTCATACCTGGACTCGTTGAATTGGTGCATCGCCCTCCATACATCCCCAAGTCTCCTTCCTTGGAGGAAGCGACCCTTTCTTTGAATGAGGGTCGCACAGGTTCATTGTCCTTTTTGAAAAAGAAACAGCCTAAAGCGTCTCAAGAGGTTCATCCTCATGAGCGTGTGGCTCTTCAAGTCATGCCGGATACACGTGCAGCATTAGCCGAACGCGCTCTCAATCACGCTCTCAACAAGTGTCATATGTTGGAGGTTATGCCACATTTGGTGGAGAAATTGGAAGATTCACACAGTGGCAACATTCGTGAAGGGTTTGCAGAGATGCTTGCCATCGCCAGTGAAATGCACTCTGTAGATGCATTGAAGCCTTATGCTTCAGACATGGTGAAAGCCATCAAAATGTGTGCAGTTGCTGACAAATCCACTTCAAGACAGTTTGCAGTTCGGATTTACTTGACACTCATCAAAATGGACTGCTCTGAACGCAATGAATTCGAGGAGTCCATGCCCAAACAAGTAAGAATGAGCCTTGCCACAGGATTACGTGCAGATTTGACTGAAAAGAAACTTGGGTTGGACCGATTCGATAATGGTCCCAAATTCGATCCTGAATTCGGAGAAGGCATTTCAGTGGCTAGTGCACCTGTTGGTGCTTCCCTCAGAATGCGCAGTCAAACTATGGACCAACCATCCTCTCATGATAGAAAAAAACAAACCTCACGCCTCTCTAATTTAAGTGAAGAAGTGACCAGTGCCCCCCAACTTATTGACCTCAACTTGAACACAGCCTCTGATTTTTCCACCAACACTTGGAATGAGTTGAGCAAGTTTCTTGTTAGTGACACTGCAAGTGAAAAGGATCAGCCTCATGGGTTCAAGTACAATGCCAATGGGACATCCACCCCTCCTCCTCCCTCTAAACTTGGTGCTGATGGAGAAAAGAAGGTTACCAAAAGCAAATCTGATCAAGCATTGAGAAAGAGTATTGAAATCGAGAAACCAAGGCCAAGACGTGGTTTTGGAAAGATTCTCATGGGCTTCCTTGGTGGTAATAAGGACACAAAGACCAATGGTAGTGGTGGCGCCACAGGATAGCCAGGATAGTACACAATTATCAATTATATATGTATTTAAAGTTATCCACCACGTAGCCATTCACCCCTCAACCCAGTTCGTACTGACCATCGACGCTCAGGTTTGATACGTAACCATCCATTGATGCATTCCTTCACGCTGTCAGGTAACTCTAGATTAGTGGGCCACTCCCATTTACCTGCCATGATGCTACTGATGAGTCTGGGTTCATAATCATCCTCAAAAGGCATCCTTCCACACACCACTGCGTATGCCAACACCCCCATGCTCCAAATGTCCATCTCTTTGGTCAATTTGAGGCTGAGTTGTGAGGCTAGTTTTTCTGGAGAGCAGTAAGGAATGCTTCCACCTGTCAGAATAACATCATCCCTAGCACCCTCTGCATCGTGTTGCTGTTGAATGAGCTGAAAGAGCTCTTTGTTTTCTTGCTCATTCATCAACTGAGCCAATCCAAATCCACCAATCATTACTTTCCACCAGGTTGCTCCTAGTCTTTGGAGGTACACATGCTCTAATTTAATGTCCCCATGAATGATACCTGCATCCGAATGCAAGTAATCCAAGGCTTTTGCAACTCCACGAATCACTGCTCGTCCCATGTTCATATCCAATCGACCGGAAGGCAGGGAACTGATATACGTTAACAATGTGCCATCATGGCAAAAGGGTGAGATGGCATGGACTGCATGACTGTCCTCCCACCAATCAATCAATGGTAGCGTGTTTTCATGATGGATGTGTGACCAAAATTTGATTTCATAGTGAATGCGAAAGAGACGAAGGCGTTCATCTTGCTCTGAAAAGCTTGTTTGCCAGTTGTTGGAGGGAATGTTGTCTAATTGCTTGATATTGAGGGCATTGGGTCGAAGGAACTGACTACGAAGCACCAAACGCTCTCCACTAGCACGGCTATCCAATTGGTTGTCTGCGCGTACACATTCACGCACAACACGCAATGCACTGGCTTCAAGAACAGGTCCCAGAACGTACCCATTCAACTCCATACCCAACAATTCATCCATATCTTCCCTAGAGGTATAGGCAAGTTCAGTGGCGCTCGTGTGTACATTGTTGTAAAATGGCACGTCTTGTAGTTCATCAATTGGCTCATCGTGCAACGCTGGAAAGCTATTGATCCGTTTCAATGATGGTGGATTTTGTTTTAAAAGTGGAGATGGTGTGATGATGGGCTGGGGATCATCATCCAGCAGCAATGGTACAGTCTTTTGGGACAATCCTTGGCGTCTAAAACTAATTCTACGAGCAACCCTTGAAAGCAAGGAGGACTTTTTTACATCAGCCATTTTCCAACTTTTTTTAAAGGAAAAACAAATGTCACTTTTTATTGTTGTTCTTAAATGTTGATGGCTTGAAGGTAGCCATTGTCGTAGCATGGCATGGCGTGCATGTCACTTTCCTTCCAAATGGGGCTTCTGAAGGGGTTCAATTTCACTTGGAAACCTTCCTTGGCACCAACAGTTGCGAACAAACGAGTGGCATTCAAGGTGCTGGTCTCACTGTTTTCAGTAAAGATGGCAGGAACCTTTTGCTTGGTCAATGCCAAAACAGTTGGCCTCCAGGTTTCATCTTGATTCTCCAAACCAGCATTAGAGATGAAAGCCAAGTCAGGTTGGTAAGCAAGACGCGTCAACTCATGGAACTTGGCACGATGGAACTTGAAGGTGACGCGTGGATTCTTCGATTCATAC
The DNA here is from genome assembly GCA_004114255.1 of Acaulopage tetraceros. NCBI lineage: Eukaryota > Fungi > Zoopagomycota > Zoopagomycetes > Zoopagales > Zoopagaceae > Acaulopage > Acaulopage tetraceros. Next base: position 56,456 of record QZWU01000039.1, read on the forward strand.
TTGAAATCAGTGGGAACCATTGGGCCAACAAAGTTAAAGTTGAATTCAACGTCAGGAATCAAATGGGCCAATTCCTCAAACACAATGCACTCATCCAATTCGCGTTCAGGGCCAAGAATAAAGATTTCAAGGTGCTTCTTGTTCTTGATGCGCTTGTGATTGTGCACGATTTGCGTCAACGCGTAATAAAGGGTCAATGGGTTGGAGAGCAACACGGCAATAGGAGACTCGGTGGGAAGTTGACGGTGGGCATAGTACTCGGACCAGTTCTTCAATTCACTTTGTGGGAATTCCACTTGACCATCCTTCAAGGGATGAGCGAGTGGGGCAGGGAGGTGCTCAGAAGCAAGTCCCCAGATGTCCTGTTCAGAACCACTCAGGGCGGGGAGTTGGCCATAGGCAAACTTGGCAGACTCGCTGCTTTCACGCCTCCAAACACCCTTTGCATCAGCACCAACCTGCTTCAACCAGTCGTCCATCTTACCAGGCTTCACTTTGATGGGAAAAGTAAATGGCAAATCCTCCGTGGTGTTCTTGGTGAGGATATGCCTGTACAACTGGCAGGCAATCTTGTGATTAGTACGCCAATGAGCGTGTTGACACGCTGGACTATAAAATGATGAGGATCAGATGATGCGGAAATGATTTACCTGCAGTAATAAACGCCTCTGCATCCACCACAAAGAGTACGATCGGTCTTGAGGGGACCACGGCAATGCACACAATTATAGCCTTCGAGTTTCACGCTTCGGGAAGAGGAGGTGCTTGTCATATTTTTTGGGTGAGGAGAAAGATGGAAAATGGGTAGAGGCAACGCTGTCTGTACTACCACCCTTGAGAAAAAAAGAGATGCAACGACCAACAAAAACGGGCAGCTTCAATGATCGAGTCAAATGGATTGCTTCACCACCCTCCAATTATTTAAGCACGAAGCTCAAGAGATCGAGGTCATTGCAATCGGATGGTGAGTTGCGTCATTTTGTGTGTGTAGGATGACGTGTTTGTGTTTAGAAACCTCATCATCAACAAGTCCTGTAAAGCAAGTCGTTAAAGATGAAGGCAGGGATGGTCGAGTTACTCTTGGTCAACTGAAGAATGAACCTGCACCCGACTCTAAAAAGAGACTCAAATTCTTTGCAAAGACTCAACAGCAACAACAGCAAAGCAGCAGCAGCAGTGGATTACCCTTGATACCCTCCACTGTGGACGTGGAGAACGCTGCCGTTTCAGCAACTGATGCATTCGTGGTTACACAGGAGCCATCCACAAAGGACTTTAAGCGTGCATTTTCATTACCAGCTTTACCCAGCAAACCATTCATTCCCAGTTCTCCTGTTCAACTAGTTTTGGCTCAACTTGAACCTTCCTCAGAGTTGCAATTTGACGAGTTTGATCCAAATGATTTGGAAAAGGTGCTTAGCGCACTGGAACAGGTTGAAGAAGACGATGAATTCTCCTTCAATGACTTTGGTGACATTGAAGACGCGTTTCTGGACGCTGTTGCAATACTCGACCCACCATCCAAAAAGGTGTAATAAATCCCTGTACTCCTAAACAAATGTAGACCTGTACGCGTTTGACGGTGGTACAAGTGGAAGAAGGAGTTGGTGTCAAGGTGCTCATGGCAGATGGTGAGAATCGACAGCGTTACCGGATCTTGTTAAAGGACAACTGGATGTATACACCCGTCTACGTGAAGAACGTGATTCATGTAATTGGTGATCCCATGCATTCAGATTACGTAATCGACATGCATCGCAACTTACTCATCCTCCTACCAGATGTGCTTGTCAGTTCCACTACAGTCGCCAACTCTGCGTTTTGTACTCGCAAATCAGTGTTGAATAATCGACTTCGTTCTACCAAAACTTCACCACTACCTGCAATTAGTGGTCATATTGTTCATGAGATTGTGGAGAAATCCATCTTGTTGAATCAATTTGACAAGCAAACTCTGGAATCCGCCTTGCAAGACGCCATTCGAGCAAATTACATGTCTCTTTATACTGCTGATTATACTGAGCAAGAGTTGTTTGATACATGCTGGGCGAAACTTTCATCATTCGCTTTGTGGGCCAGTTCATGCCTTGCAGAAAACTCTTGGATCAAAGTCACTGGTAACAATGGTGTGGAAGAAAGGGTTAAATTGAAACGTGTGGTTGAAACAGAGAGTTCACTCACTTCGCCTCTCTATGGTATCAAAGGTGTTGTGGATTTGGTTGTGCAAGTCGCTAGGGAATCTACAGGCACTACACACATCATGGCCATTGAATTGAAGACAGGAAAGCCCGCTCTGGAGCACTTTGCCCAGACCATGTTGTACAATGTATTATTGTCTGAATCCACAGGGCAGCAAATAGATCAAGGCCTCATTTACTACAGCACAACTGGACAAGTCATGCTGGTACAATCAAGTCACAAAGATATTGCAGGTTTATTAGATCAACGCAACCAGTTTGTACATCATATCGCCACTCACGTCACCCTTCCCCCACCACCTTTTGACCAGTTCAAATGCAACAATTGTCCAGTAGCCCAGCAATGCATGCTTCATCACAAGGCCATTGATTATAATGTGGATGATGATACAAGTCCAATCAAGAAAGAGTACGCCATGGTTGCTGAAAAACTCGAATCCTTCCATCAACAAGATTTCTTGCGAAAATGGACACGACTGCTTGCTTATGAGGACACGGCAGCTCAACGAGAACATCAGGACATTTGGACAAGTAAATTGGAAAAGCGCGTCAAGGATGGTCGATGCCTTGCCTATTTGTCCTTGGTGGAGTGTACTGCAATTCCACAAAGCACCACTGTCATGCATTCCGTTACTTTCCTCAGTGGTTCCTGTGACAACAAGAACGACTTTGCTGCCATCATGTGTAACTTTAGTGTTGGGGAAATCGTGTGGCTCTCCATTCAAGACAACAACATTGGTATTGGCAATGTACAAATCACCAGCATCGATCCAGAAAAGAGGCATATTGTGGTGATGAAGGCAAGTGCCGTCTATTCAGACAATCAAGCCAGACACTATCGCATTGACAAGGAAGATCCCATTCGTGGATACAATTTCGCAAGAAGCAACGTTTATGAGTTGATAGCCTTGGATTCCAAGTGGAAGCAGCTTTTGGCTGATTTAAAGCCTCCGACATTCAAGGAACTTGACCCCAAGATGTCAGACCAAGTGGATCAATTGAGTCATTTGAACCTTGACCAAAAGATGGCAATTAAATTGGCACTCAGTGCCCAGGATTACGCCTTGATCCGTGGTTTGCCTGGCACGGGAAAGACGACCACCATTGCGACCCTTATTCAGCTCTTGATCAAGCAAGGCAAAAGAGTTTTGTTGGCATGCTACACAAACAATGCTGTGGATAACATTTTGATCAAGATGATGGAAGCACAGGATGAAGCTGTACACATTACTCGCATTGGAAATCGTGAGCGTATTCTGCCACAAGTACTGCATTTTTGGAGAGATGACGCGTCTTTTGATTCGTTGAAGGCGCTTTCAGATCATTACGATGGATGCAATGTGTTTGCAACCACTTGTCATGGCATCACCAATGCAGCGATCCAAAAGTTTACGTTTGATGTGTGCATCATGGATGAAGCCTCACAATTGAATGTTCCAGTGGCCATTGGTCCTTGTATCACGTGCCAAGTGTTGGTGTTGGTGGGAGATCACAGTCAACTACCTCCTTTGGTAAAAAACACTCTTGCTAAACAAGGTGGCATGGATCAAAGCATCTTTCAAATGCTTTTTCAAGCATATCCAGTGGCCTCTGCTTCGCTTGCTTTGCAATACCGTATGACCAAGGACATCATGTTGATCAGTAATGTGCTCATTTACGATCACCAACTCAAATGTGGAAATGAACAAGTTGAAAGACAGCAGATCAAACTCAATGATTCATCCTTGGCAGCCTTTCATTCCAGTCAATCCACATTATGTGAACCATGCTTCCTGACCAAAGTATTACTCCCTCAGCAACCAGTTGTTTTTGTTGATACTTTGCAATTGAAGGAGGCTTTAGAGAATCGTGTAGGTACAGGCTTTTCCAATAAGCAAGAAGCACATTTGGTGGCCATGACGGTACGTGCTTTACACTACAAGGGTATTGAATTGAAGGACATTGCAGTAATTACACCTTACCGTGCCCAAGTGATATCCATTTACAATAAGCTCACTGCTCAGTATGCTGTGGAGATCAACACTGTTGACAAATACCAGGGTCGAGACAAGGACGTTATCATCGTGTCCATGGTGCGATCAAGTCGTGAGCAGTCAGCAAGTTTACTCAGCAATGTGAATCGATTGGCTGTTGCCATGACACGTGCCAAGAAGAAGCTGATTTTGATTGGATCAAGTGAGTTCATGACAAGCCATCCAACACTTTTAAAGTGCTATACCTTGCTAAAAGAGCAAAGCTGGCTGCTTCACCTCACCCCACAAGCACTTGAGCACACTTTTCCATAGTTAAAGTTATGCTGTATTTCATAAAGAGTATATAAAATATCCATGTCACTACGCTCTTCAAACACCCAACATCTGACGAACAGATTTTGGCGTGGTTTCATCATTCAAGTGACGGCTCGAGTATCTCAATGCATTCAAAAGTGACTGACTTTGCCTGTGGTTTTCATTTTGTACACATTTGATCACGTTCTTGATGCTGATTGGACTGGATTTCACAAAGGCTCCTTGAGTGTGGATATGGTCGTATAAAAGGGTGGTGGCAATCATGGTGCGCATCACGAATCCAACTGCATCTGCTTGCTGGACACGGCGCTTGCTGATGGCGTGGTAGCAAACGCCCGAGACAGCTGCCAAACAATCCGTCACATTGGATCCGCCCTTCCTATTTACATACATGGTAGTAGTGTCGATGACTGTCTTCATCATGGGTGCATGGAATGCATAAAACAAAGACATGCGATTGGCCAAATCGTCATTTACCACAGGATGTCTGGACGTCTAAGCAAAGATTAATCGACTGGAGCAAAATGGTACACGTGCCTGACGAGCAGTTTTTAACCTGTTCAACGTACGCCTGTAGTAGGAAAAGTCGTTCTGAATGGAAGGATTGCCCATTTTGAGTTCATCAAATTCAAACACAAAGTCCAAAATGTCTGCAAAAAGCCTGGTGAGTGCAGGTTGACGCTCGATGGCCTTATGTACGTCTCCATTGGTCAATCGTTCCAACAATCTTGGAATCACATCCTGGAGAACGTTGCTAAACTCGAAATAATCACGCAATTTCTCCACGGCTGGGCAGACTGCCTCCCAAGCTGCCTCTTCAGTCTGAGGAGAGGGAGTAGAAATTGCACGACGGATCTCCTCTGAGCAACCCTGGTACTGACGAAGAGACGACAAGATGTGGGAAGATGGACGAAGGAGATTGAGAACATACTGGTAAGTCTCTGCCTCTTCAGCACTGGGACGAGCATCTAATGGGAGGTGATTGGGAGGAGTTGTGGATGGCTCTACTTTCGAGATCGATGCTCAAATCAGCTGGTTCTTCACCAGATTTAGCGAATAGAATACCCATAAATGATGATGCGAAAAAGTGAGTGGGACGGTAACCATGTCCGTGCACTTGCCCCACACCAACTTTTCCAAGGACCAGTTGGACAAATGATATGCCTCTACTGAATTTGTATATATAAAAGGTGAAACTGGGACTACCAATTAAATGGCAGACGACTTGGAAGGCTTTTATACTATCTTATTTTAGAATTATCATTAATTATAAGAAATATTTATAACAGACTTATTATATCTATATATATACTAATACAAAGAGAGTAGTAAGAAGAGTGCAGAGACAGAGAGAGAGAATGTGGGAAGAATAGAGTAGAATGGACAGAGGTATAATAAGAGAGATAGAAATAAAGATAGTTTAATATAGACTTATACTTATATTTGTTATATTTATAAATATATAGGCATAGAGAGAGAGACTAGAAGAGTGCAAAGACAGAGAGAGAGGATGCAGAAGGGACAGGGCAGACAGGACAGAGTAAGATGGACGGAGGTACAACAAGAGAGACAGAATAAAGATATTTTAATATAAACTTATACTTATATTAACCAGAATATCTTACTAGAAACTTAAGAGCAAGGTGAGAATATTTATAGAGGTAGTGACTGTCAGGGAGCATATATAAAGGGCAGACAGAGTGTAAATAAAGGCAGATAAAGTTATAAAGAGAGATAGAGATTTAAAATAGAGACAAAGATTTATATACCTAAAGACCTATGTTAACCAGAATGCCTTACCAGAGACTTAAGAGCAAAATGAGAGTATTTATAAGGGTAATAACATAGAGGGCTACATAAGGGGTAATATCGCACTTACATAGGTGGTGACAAAAGGAATGTGAGAGAAAGTGCTGAATTTTTGTAAAAGTGAAAAGCAGTCACGCTTTTCACTTTAACATAACTACTCCTTTTTGAGAAAGAGCATAAGGTACAAGAAAGATAAGAAGAGTAGAGAAAAGGATGAATACTTATTGTGGGTTTAGTGGTAAACTTATGACAGAGAGTAAGATAAGAGTATTTATAGAAAGTGACAATATAAGAGTTATATAAGAGATAATATTAGCACTTATATAGGTAGTGACATAAAAAGAAATATAAAAGAAAGTAGTAGAAAAAGTGTGACTACTCTTTTCTTTATAAATGAATAGAGTTATCATAATAAGAGAGTAAGTTATAACACTTGCTATCTTACTATATATATTCTTACTAATATCATCCTTTAAATAAATCTATTGCATTGTTTATATCTTATTATAATATTATTTTATTATATAATAAGAGTATTTATTTAAAATACTATTATATATATCTACTATCTTTAGAACTAATGCTTTATATTCTAACAAAGTAAATATAATCTTAAAACAAATACTAATATCTAGAGACAGCTGTCTTTTAGTTTAAAAGAATATGATATTTCTAACAGATTAAG